>JAUCMT010000054.1:2975042-2990630 GCA_032357475.1 Enteromius thamalakanensis | reverse complement strand
AGTATATTGTACGAACGTGATAATTATATTGTACGAACGTGATATTATATTGTACGAACGTGATAATTATATTGTACGAACGTGATAGTATATTGTACGAACGTGATAACTATATTGTACGAACGTGATAATTATATTGTACGAACCTGATAAAGCTCAGTTTTTTTTTTACCTGGGTGGCAGCTCTACGCTTCCGTATAAAATATTTAAATGTATTTTAAGTAAAACTTAAAAACAAAACAAATGATTTAAAGCATTGTAATCTGTTTGCAACACTGCTAAACAATGTTTTCACTATAAATATTATCGTTAATTGTTTTGAAACACTACAAACCACATTAATTGTCATAATATTTAGATACAATAGTTCTGTAAATGTTCATATGCAGTGTGATCCAGACGCCGGGCAGCATATCACTGAAGAGTCTGCGTGTGACAGTGAAAGCACAGTGTTTGCTTAGGTTAGGTTAGGTTAGCTTAGGCTAAGTTAGGTTAGGTGGCATCTGAGCAGTATCATGTGTGTGAGAGCGGCTCCAGACCTAAACATCGGGTGTGGCCTCAGTCTGACAGCTGCAAAACATGTACAGCCAAACATATACACAGCGAGAGAGTCAGTATGTGCTTATGCTGCATGACTTTATTGTTTTTGAGCTCTGGTTCCGTCCTGTTTGTTTTCTTGAGAGTTTAGTCTATGTCTTGCTGCCTTGTGCAGAGCTGCAGTGACAATGAAGGCCTGTATTTACTCCCAGATGTGAGAATGAAATGTTAACACAGGTTTGCCCTCTGGTGGAGAATAGAAACAAAGCATGCTTTCTATCTGTAGTATCCGAACAGTTCCAAATACATCTTTAGAAATTATATATAATCATAATACACAATCAGATCTGAGAAAAAAAAAAAAAAACACCTTTGACCTTTTTGTTATTATTATTCTGTGAGAAATTCATAGAATAAATCAAAAGTTTCCACAAATTGTTATGTTTCCACAGAAATACGAAGCTGCTGTTTTCAACATTAATAATAATATTATTCAGAAATGTTTTTTTAATTATTAAATTATTACTAATTATTTCTGAAGAATCACGTGACACTGAAGACTCATACAATCACACACAAAGCGTGATCCGCTGAGAGCCACAGCGTACAGATTGCAGACCATCTGCTCACTATTCTCTGAATAGCGAAGTTGAGGGCTGCACGCTTAAAACAGTGAAAACTGCATTTCATTTCAAGCATCCCACCATCAAACCTTTGCAAAAGCTGCATATGACCAAAGACACCGTGCAATGCATTTTGATCAATATCACTATTGGTGCACAATAAACATTATACATTTGCATACAAGCAGACTACAAGACTATGCCAGCACAGACTTGGCACTGGTGTGAGTGTTTGGAAACAGGCTTGTCTCTCTGTTTCAGTGTACTGGCTTTTACAGTAAACGTGATCATAGGCACCGGGTGAGCAGGATCGTGCTGTGACTGTCTCCAAAGAATTATTTCATAAATGAACCTGTTTACTTGGTTTCTTTTGTCACAATTAAATGTGGCACGGATGTTTCTTATTCATGGTGTAAATATGGAAGAGGCTTTGCAGGGACTAGAACTAAATGGCTTTGGATTGCTGTGGAAATTGCTTTTGGATGTTTTATGCTTTTAAGCCGTGCAGGTAATATTAATCATAATCCAATTTAGTTTACCAGTCAAACTTAGATGTCATGTATTATTGGTGATAAGGTCTGTTGTTGATAAGCTATCTTTTAATGAATTCCTTGTTTATTTCCAACTCTATTGAAGCTTAAATATGTAGCTCGGCCTGTTGGATGGTTTGTAATGAAACACTTTTGGTTTGTGGTTTAGATAGGGCAGAGGTCTTATTATGAAGTGTCAAATATCACACGTTTAATGGAATGACACTTTAGGTGGTTAAATGTTGCAGGCAGCTGAAGTGACTCAGCACATGGGTAAATAGAGCCCAACCCTGACCTTTCTGTGGTTTCAGAAGTACTTTTTCCATCTATTTTTCCCTTTTTAATTAAAAAAACATTAAGGTCAGATGTGATTCGCAATATTATAAACTGTACTGTACAATAACGCATATGAGAAAGCTAAAGATGCAGTCTGTATCTCTTGGTGCTCTGGTGGTTATTAAACAGAACTGCATGCGTCTTGAGGAAGAACATTGTAGCCGCATCTGCTTTTCTATGTTTGTCTATGAAGAATCACGCAGGTTCTGGGCTCCTCTGCAGCGGTACCTACCCGAATCAACCTAAATAGTCCGGATATAAATGCTTATTATAGGTTTACCGTAGTGAATCAGGATGAGCCAACAACACGTTTTGGAAAATGTTTATGTATGCAGCTTTGAATATTCAGTTCCGCAGACTGAATGCATATACTTGAATGTTGTTGTACCTAAAGAGCCTTGGTGTGTGTGTGTGTTACAGAAAGCAGTAGACACAGGCCAGTCCTGATGGCAGGCGGTTGGGGGTCAGCCTGCACTGGACTCTGGCTCTAGCAGCCCATTGGGCCCTCACTTCAACTCTAAACATTTCACAGGTCAGTGAACAGAGATATACTTTATACACTCACACATGTCTGGAAGGCTTTTTTAACAAAGAAATGAGCTTTAAATTGATTAAAAGTGACAAAATTAGACATTTTTTGTAACATGCATATGACAATGGTATAATTTCAAAAACTTCCACTTCGAAATCCCTTTTTGAAAACTTAAAACCACCCAAATTTTGTATGACCAATTCTATCACGTTCTATTAAATCAAAAAATCCTGAAATTCAATGCATCATCATTTCTACATGCTCAACACTGATAATAATCAGAAATGCTACATAGAAAGATCATGACACTGAAGACAAGAGCAGTGATGCTGAAAATTGATGCTTTGCATCAGTGGAATAAATTGCATTTTAAAATATATAAAAAAAAGAATATTTATAATATAATATAGAATATATTATTCAACATCATAAAAAATATTTCATAATATTACAGTTTTAGGTAGTGTAAATGTACTTAAAAGTAATGTCTTGACTTAAGTTTTTGTTTATATAATATGTATGTGTGCTGAGTTTATTTATTATGTGTATATAAATACAAAACAAAAATGCCTGGATATATTTCAGAAAAAAATGTTATTTTTTCATATTAAATATATTTATACATGTAAATATTTTCAAAATGTATACTGTATATGTACAGTATGTGTGTATATATATATATATATATATACACACACACACACACACAGAACACCCAAATAAATTGTGCAAACAAAAACTTTTATTTTGGATGTAATTAATTTGGTTTCTAAGTAGTCTTTAAAAGGCTCTGAAAATATCTATTTTTTCCCCTTACACCTTTTGGTTGAAATATGCCCTCGACCTGTTTTCGACAGCTTTCGTGAAATTCATACAGATGTTAGATTCTTCATGCATAGCTCAGTAAGATCTTCCATATGAGCAGTTCTTTATTCCTGCTGCCATTTTAAACAGCCAGACCACCTTACTGAAAGAAAGATTTCTCTGTTGTTGACCGTCTTCAATTTCTCTTTTCTTTCAGGACGAGTGCCCATGAGTTCGTTGACACTGGTCCTGCTCGTCCTGATCAGCGTCCAGGCTGCACTCATCATGGGAGGCCACACCCAGGCGCAGGGGCCAGCCAATCAGCACGCAGCAGCACAACACTCACCCAAGCCGCATGGCCAATCCAAGCAGGACACTCACTACGACGACCTGATCCCCAACGTGGACCCCAAACTCTTCAACAAGCGCCGTTACCGCTCACCACGTGTGCTGTTCAGCGATGTGGTCCCTGCGGAAAACGATACAGGGAACCCCAGGCGCCCGCGGGTCCGGCGGAAGGCCAACGACTTCTTGCACCGCGGCGAGTACTCGGTGTGCGACAGCGAAGAGCACTGGGTTGGCAACCTGACCCGAGCCACAGACTTAGCGGGCAATGAAGTCACAGTGCTGCCACACGTTCGCATCAACAACGTAGTGAAGAAGCAGATGTTCTATGAGACCACGTGCCGTGTGTCGAAGCCCCTTGGGGCTCCCAAGCCGGGGCAAGGAGTCAGCGGTGTCAAAGCGGGAACTTCCAGCTGTCGTGGGATTGACAACAAGCACTGGAACTCTTACTGCACCAACGTGCACACCTACGTGCGGGCGCTAACGTCCTTCAAAAACCAGATCGCCTGGAGGTTCATCCGAATCAATGCCGCTTGCGTGTGCGTCCTCAGCCGCAACTCATGGAGGCACTGACTGACATGTTGTCTTGGCCAATCCACTGCAGCCTCCTGTCGTAAGCCCCTCCCACCCGTCAATAATAACAGCAGCCGCACTGCCAACCTCGGTGATCTGAGGCTCCGCACCTTTTCTGATATCTCATTGACATCGCAACCCAATCCCCTCCTACCCTACCTCACTCTGTAAATTATTGGTCGTTTAAGTTATGAGGACTGCATGACATATTTATATAGTTTATACGGTAAGAATATAAATATAAATATGAATATATATATATATATGTGTGCGTGTGTGTGTGTGTGTATATACAGGTACATCCAAATAAAATGCAATATCATGAAAAAAGGTCTAACATTTTTTGTCACACATTTCAGAAAGTGAAACCCATATATTAAATAGATCTATTACACACACAGTCAAATATTTCAAGTGTTTATTTCTTGAAAAAGCACAGTGGACCAACACCAGCAGATGACATGGCAGCCCAAATCATCACAGACTGTGGAAACTTCACACTGGACCGTTTTTGTGTCTCTCCACTCTTCCTCCAGACTCTGGGACTTTGATTTCCAAATAATATTCAAAATTTACTTTTATCTGAAAAGAGGACGTTAGACCACTGAACAACAGTTCAGTTCAGCCCAGGTAAAACGCTTCTGTATTGTCTACCTTTTCCTACCACACTTTTTCCTTCCGCTTAATTTTCTATGAATATGCTTGGATACAGCACTCTGTGAACAACCAGCTTCCTTAGCAATTAACTTTTGTGGCTTACCCTCTTTGTGGAGGGTGTCAGTGACTCTCTTCTGGACCTCTGTCAAGTCAGAAGTCATGATTGTGTAGCCTACTGACCCAGACTGACAGACAATTTAAAGGCTCAGGAAACCTTTGCAGGTGTTTTGAGATAATTAGTTGGTAGATTAGTGTGTGATACCATTACTTTCCAATACTGAACGTTTTCACAATATTTTAATTATATACTCTTTCTGCAGAATTTTGGGTTTTCATTATCTGTAAGCCATAATCTTCAAAATTTCAAGAAATAAAGGCTTGACATATTTCACTCTATGATGTAATGAATCTATATTATATATGGGTTTTACTTTCTAAAATTAGTGACAAAAAATATTATATATCTTTTTCATGAAATTCAAATTTTTCAAGATGTACCTGTACAGTATACATAAAGCAAGCTTTTGTTTTGTTGTTGATGCTCTTATTTATTAAACACCTCACTTCAGTATGTCAATCCAAGAATGCTTCTGTCATCATCTTACATATCTCCTGCTTTAGTGTGAAGAGTTGATCTCATGGGAAAACGTAACTATTTTACGAGGTGCCAATTTTGTATTCATTTGTTCAAAAACATCATGTATTAATGTCCATCTCTATATATAACCATCAGATTACATGAAGATTTGGAAATGAGATACGTCGATACGAAGACCAGGGGTGCCCAACCCTGCTCCTGCTCCAACTCTAATCAAACACACATGCCTTTAATTTTCAAGTGATCCTAAAACACGTAATTAGTTGCTTCAGGTGTGTTAGATTAGAGTTTGAGCTAAACTTTGCAGGACAGTTGATCGCCAGGACTCACAGTTTTGCTTCAACCGTAATCAAACACACCTGATCCAACTAATCAACGTCTTGAGGATTACTGGAAACTTCCAAACAGGTGTGATTTGGAGCTAAACTGTGCAGAGCTGTTGTCGTCCAGGAACTGAGTTTAAGATCAATGGGTTAGACACAAATTCGCCAACACGTAAAATAGGATTTTCCATAAGACCTGAATATAGAGCTACCTTGATTTTGTGGAAAACATCAGTCTCAGGTACAAATCTGTCACTGGAGCCGTTGGTGTTCACCAAAATGTACACGGTATGTATATATTAATTTGAATTATTAACTTGAAAAATAATAAAATGTACATTTAAAAAGATAGTTCACCAAAAAATGAAAATGATCCTGTCTTTTACTCATGAGTGAAAGCCGTTACACTTACACAATACCGTGTGCATATTCGTAATAAAACATCCCTCACATGGCTCTGGGGGTGAATAAAGTCCTCCTGTAGTGAATCCATGCATTTTTGAATGATAAATATCCATATTAAACTTAATAAGCACTTTTTAACGTCTGCTGTCTGTGGAAAAAAAATGCAACGCAATGACGTCATACCAGGAAGTATAAAAAGCACATGCTTTTTGCCAGCGCTAGCTTTCTGTCATTCAGAATGCGCTCTCTGTGCCTCTGTATGAAAACGTTTGTCTGTGTGAGTGAAAAAACATGTGAAAGGTCCTATTTCCCCTCCCTAAAGTGTGTGTGTGAAGTAGTTGAAAGATTGAGAAAGTTATCTCGTCTCAGACCAATCGTTTCCTCCACAAATGCCGTTTAAAATGAAATGAGCAAGGCAAACACGGGCAAAAGCAGGCTGCAGAGTTTCAGAGCACTGTTTGTCACAAGAGATTTTTAACAGTTGGAGACACACACTTGCTCTGTGTAGCCTGCTTGGAGCATGCAGCAGCCGCATTGGCAGAGCTAGATGAACTCAGAAAAGCTGCTCCGATCCCGGGAAGCCTTCTTTGAGAAGGGACTTTTCGTTGGTGAGCCTTGCGGCTCAGGTCTCGCTGTCGTCGAGGCAGAGACTGAGATCGCGGCAATCCCAATGCGATTTGGCTGAAGCGATGGAGACAGGTAAACCCTTATCTCCCGCTCAAGTTAGATCGCATACCTGCTCCGAGAGTGTAGCATGCGGTGAAGACCAACCTGCGGCTTCCTCTTGTCAAGCGGGCCCGACCATCGCTTTTCTTCTCCAAAGAGGGTGAACCTGAGAGCGTCGATGGGTCGCCCCAGTCTTTAAATATGAGGAGCTTTTGGAAACATCGAAGGCTGCCTTTGTTCTCTGATTTGCACACCGAGGTGTAAAACGTGAGCTAAACCGGCACAAATTTTTCCCACCAGCGACTGTATAGAAAACATGGCATTGAGAAAATACGGATATAAATTGATGTCCAAGTATGAACAGACGCTTGTGAGCTATCGGTCCACTGATGTGGCATCGCCTTTAAAGTCTCCGATGTTGCCTGTAAAGCTTCTAAGAACAACTTTAGCGCTTATAGGCAAGGGTTACTTGGTAGCAGGTCAATGCCTACCCACCTGGCTGTACTCCAAGCCTAAAGGGGAGCAACCCCGACTGAGTACCAGCTCCTCACACCACAAGGCTCAAAGCAGAGCGTTACCTCGCACACTCCTCTGAGGTGGAGTTGACAGACAGACCTGAGAAACATTATTGTGTTTAGGTGGTCCCAGCAGAAAAAGTCCTGATGCACTGGGGCTCAGGGCTTCTGAGAGCAGGCCCCTCTGGGTTAGAGAGCCGACCACCGTGCTCTCCTTAGTGCACTCGATGTTGCGCTCAGCCTGGCGGTTAGTTCAGGTTCTCCCTGGCAGCGAGCCATTATAGAGCATCAAGCTATCACTGCTATTAATACCAGAGGCCAGCTACGAGAAGCTGGTTGCCTTAGTACACAGTTCAGCAGATTAAAAAGTACTGCCAAAGGTGTCTCAGTAGGCCCTGCAGATTATAGAGGAAATTCATCGAATTTTAAGAAAGAGAGTTCGAGTCTCCTCCGCCACGTTAATGAGGGGCGTTACATTTACCCGGGTGAGCTCCTAGCAGGCTCTGGTTATGGAATGAGAAGTAAATACCCTTCTGAGGAAGAGAGTCATAGAGTTGGTTCCTCCTCGAGAGTAAGAGCCCTGGCTCTACAGTCGATTCTTCATAATACCAAAGAAGGATGTAGGGCTAAGCTGCAAAACACCCTTGGGGGGGTCCATAAGACGGTTATTCAAAAAGCTCTCCCTGGCGGTGAGCCGTCAGTAGGCATCAAGTTTCACCGTCGATAAGCCAGAGATCAGTCTCCAGAGGTTGGTCCCCTTAGTAGACAAGTTAGTAGCTTGGAAAGCTCTTCCAAATGTTTCACAGTGGGTCCTGCTTGAAATATAGAGAGTTTAGCAAATTCAGTTTCAATCTCCTCCGCCACGCTTCAGCGGCGTCACGCTCACTGTGGTGAGCCACGAGCAGGTTCAGGTTATGGAACAAGAAGTAGAAGCTCTTCTAAGAAAGGAGCCAGAGAACCGATTCCCCTGGGAGAATCAGGGATTTACAATTGATCCAAGAAGGATGGGGGGCGGAGGCCCATTTTAGATCTCAGGCAACTGAACAGTTCAGTCAGTCAGCTGAAGTTCATAATGCTTACACTAAGACTAGTGCTGCTAAAAGCCAGGTCCAAGGACTGCTTTGTAGCGATAGATCTAAAAGATACATACTTAGCAAAGATGTGTCCATTCATCCTTCTCACAGGACGTTCCTGAGGTTTGCTTTTAGGGGAAAAGCGTACCAATATTGGTTTCTTCCCTCTGGCCTACCACTTTCGCCTCGGACGTTTACCAAAGTTGTAGATGCAGCCTTAGCTCCGTTGCGGCTTTAGGGTGTTCGCATTCAAAACTACATAAACTAATATTAGCTCAGGTGTAGAGCGAAGTGATTGGACTTTGGGATGTCCTTCTCGTTCATGTGAAGCGTCTAGGGTTCAGACTCCACGCCAAGAAAAGCGTGCTCTATCCAGTCAGAAGACCATTTATTTAGGCGTGGTACGAGATTCAACCGCGATGCAGACACCGATATTTCCTGCTTGAATAGATTTGATTCTCAAATCAGTCAAGAGAGTGAGAGAAGGCCGGTCACTCACTGTCATACAATCAGAGACTGTGGGTTCTGAGGGCGGTCGTGATATTATTCAGCCTGCTTCACAAGACCCCTGCAGTAGTGGCTCAAGACTAAGGAGGTTTCCCTGGAAGGGAATCCAGGTTGACTGATCAAGGTCTCCTGACTATGTGTGCGAGCCTTACACATTAGAGAGACCCTTGGCTTCTAAAACAGGGCTGGTTTTAAAACCTCCCGGTCGCTAGCTAAAGAAAAAGACGGCGACGGATGCGCTCACCGGTTTAAGAGCAGCCACAATCACCATGTGTTAGTATGCACCGACAACACAGCGGTGGTCTTTATATCATTCACCAGGGGGTTCTGCGAGTATAGCCACTGTTCTAACTGGCATGTCAGATCCTCCTGTGGAGTCAGCGATATATCCTCTTGTCGAGAGCAGTGTGTATTCCTGGCCATCTGAATGTAGGAGCAGATGTCTTGTTGAGGCAAGGGCTAAGGCCCAGGGATGACATGCTTCACCTCAAAGCGATTAAGCAGACTCAGAGAACAAGTTAATAAGCAGAGGTGAACCTCTTCTTGTCTCCTCTAGTTCTCTCCAGCTCCGCTGGGGTTAGATGCTATGTTACAGACGTGGCCAAGGCTACGGCTGTACAAATTTCCCCTGATCATTCTGTTCCCGGGAGTTCTTTTGAGAGTGCGCTGACACTGTGTCTGCTTACTATTAATAGTCCCGCTACTACATAGCGAAGGTCCTTACTTCTACTGCACCACGCCCGATCGAGCTGCAGGCGTTTCATCCTCCTCCCTTCGAACCAGGAAAGTTTAACTATATGTGTCCTGAGCTCTGGACATGTACGTTCACAAGGCAGCCTTGTGGAGAAAGTCTGACCAGTTATTAGTGTGTTCGGTCCACCTAAGAGAGGTCAGCCTGCTACTAAGCAGACCTTCAGTTGTTCAATTGTTGAGACAATCATGACCTGTTAATTCCTCTGATCTCCCCTCGCCGATGGGAATCAAAGATCACTCCACAAGGGGTATGGTGGCCTCAAAGGCCTATTTGGCAGGTGTCCCAGTTTTGGACATATGCAACGCTGCGGGATGGTCCACACCCTCCACTTTCTTCCATTACTACGGTTTGGACACACGTATGACCCCTGGGAAGAATAGACCGGCGCAGTTCTTCATGACAGTTGAAAGCTATTGCTGGCAGGAAGCATGTGCCTTTTATACTTCCTGGTATGACGTCATGCCGCCACGATGTTGTGCCCTTTTGATTCATCGTTGGTAGAGAGGCAGTCACACAGAGAGGCGTTCCCATAGCGTTTTCGGACGCAGTGTCTCGTTCCCTAAAGTAACCATGGTCATATTCATAACCTGTTCCATTTGTGTGCATGAGGCGCATGTGAACAAAATTTTTAAGATTGATTAAGAGTGTCACAAAAACCTCCTGCTAATGATGTAGCCTATTTTTTGCACAGTAAAACGTGACAACCTTAGACAACTTAGCTAATATGTTTACACTCTCATTTGAGTAGTATTGGAATAAAAAATATAATGACTCATTTAGCAAACTTCTGCATGCCATGCAAATCATATTACCAGCGTATCGTAATGTCCTTTTTTAGCCCAGAGAAACAAGTTTTAGGAATTTTTTGTTTTAAAAATTCTTTTCATAATTATATATTTTTCATAGAATGCTGAAATACAATTGTATTTCCCTATTAAATTGTCATGTCTCCCAAAATGCGTTTAGTCTTGGTGTCCTCATATGAGAACATGTATGAAATTAACGTCCTGCGTTATGTCATATTTTGATTTGAAAGCCCATAACATTTTCCTGAGATGTTGTTTAGGACACACAATTTAAATGATAGTTATAAAAAATACAGAGTCACTAAATTACTGTCAGCCATTTTTGAACACCAAGAAGTGTTCAAGGTCAAACATTCAATCATTAGGTATGTCTAAAAAGCCCTGAATGTGCTCTGTACAGGTTATCCAGACTGAAAACTGTGGCTTGTACAGTTTCAGAGAAATTCCCTAAAATATAATGTAAAGGCCCACATAAAGGCCGTAGCATCTTAAAAGGGTTATAGCTGACCTAGCAAGACAAACACGTCTCATGTACTGTATTTGTGATCCACTGTTAAATTAAAAAGCGTTGCTGTTTATAATGCATAGCAACTACAGTTTTCATGTCCGGTGTTGACAGATGTGCAAACGTGTAAGTTTATCCAGTGACGTCAAGCTGGCACTCAAAAAAAGCATCTCCCTGTCTGTTTCCCGCTCAGTGATGAATATATTGTCTGGAAAAGGCTACTGAGGGACTAGCTGGGATCCCTGGAGTTCTTTCCTTTCCAGTCCATGTTGGATCATAAAAAGAGCTCAAATAAGTGAGACAAAACTTGCACTCGTAGTGTAATCAGCTGTGCAAGGTGACCTGGATCGCAAGCTAGACTCGTGCTCTGGGTCCTATAGGTCGCCTCCAGAAGATATACAATGGGAAAGACAAATTTAGCATAATTAAGTGCAGCTCCAGCCGTGAAGACGGTGTGTAAATCAAAGCATCTGTGTAGCCGCTGATGAGGAACATCTGGAATCTCGCACGGGCAATGATGGATTAATGAAGGTCCTAGTGCTGGATCTCGAGACAGTGTCCTCACTGAACCTCTGTCCGTGCAAGAAGATGTTTATGTGTTCTGGTTACAGAGTTCAGACAGAAACAGAGGACCATGGGAGAGAATAAGTGTGTGTGAGGGGCAGGTGGGGACCAAATGTCCCCCTAATGATGAGAAACCATGAAATCACCTACACTGTTGGACTGTTCAGTAAACTTGAAAATTCAAATCAAAACAATGCCAAAAGGTTTTTATAAACCAGTGGTTCTTTTTCAGGGGGCAGCCCAAAAAAAATCATAATTTTGCTAGTTATGGCATGCAAAGAAACCCACTCTGTAACGTAGAAAAGTGGGGGTGTGTTTATATGAGCCGTTTTAGGGGGGTGTGGTCAAGTCATAACTTTTATATAGAATATCTCTTTGGTTTTGCAACTTCAGTGATTTTATCTATACACTAACAGCTTCACTTCAGAGAGAGAGGAAAACTTGAAATCACATCATGTGACCCCTTCAATGCAATCAATTTATTGCAATGTGTGTTTATAAAAATGAGTAAAGAATAAGTATTACTTAATAACAGCATATGTAATATTACGTTACTGAAGTCGAGGGCATGCTGGCACTGCACAGAGTGCTAAACCGTTGTGAAAACTACAAAAAAAAAGCACCTTCAACAGCTTCTTATGTAGTAATTACAGTGTCAATGTCACTATGACTGAATTAAAGCCCTTAAAAGCACTGAAGTGCACCTCTGATGTAATTGATAGCGTGCCGTGCGAGCTCAGAATAAAGCGAAAGGTGCAGAATCGTAGTGGGTGGTTTTACTGGAAAGACTGTTGCAGCTGCAGAGGCCCTGTCAGAGTTTTACACACAACAATAGAGCAGTATTAGATCATGTAAAAACTGTGCCACTCTCACTTTCTTTTCCTGTGAAATACTTAGAAACTAGAATTATGGCATGCCAAGACTTGTATTCAATATGAGAAAATGATCTGACAGACATTCCTCGAGATGCCTTATGTCTGAGTAACTTTAACAAGGTTACGCTCGTGCACTGATTTGAGTAAGCAACTGGTTACATACAGTAATAACATCAACTTAATACATTTATAGACTATATTTGACCAAACAATTTGTATTACTTCATACTGTACTTAGCTCATAACTCTGACTGACTTAAAATGTTATCAAATTGCCAAAAGAAAGTCAAAAATTTAATTTGGGAGCAGTTGTGGTCTAATGGATAGGGAGTTGAATTTGCAACCCAAAGGTTGTGGGTTTGAGTCCAAGGTCCAGCAAGGATTGTAGGGGGTGTGTGGGTGGTTGTTCACTTCTCACTGCTGTGTGTGTGCTCTTGGATGGGTTAAACTCAGAGCACAAATTCCTAGAATGGGAAACCATACCTGGCCACATGTCACATCCTTTTCCTTTCCTTTAATTTTCCTTTGAATAGAGTAAGTGCGCCATCTTGTGGTCAAACATATCTATGCAGTCTCTAATATCAAATGACAAATCAATCTCATGTGTCCCAACAAATCGAAAGAAAACTGAAAAGTAACCCTTTTTCTTTTGCTCATAATTTTTGTGACGACTAAGCAGATTTCCCTCAATTTCAGTTTCTGGAAAGCAAAACTATAAAACAAAAAGAATAAAATTAAATTAAATTAAATTAAATTATTTTGTAATCAGACAGCATAACACTTAAAGATGTATCACTTTATCTAAGATGCCAGCTGGCGACACAATCACAAAATGATGCTCTAAGTTATAATTTAACATAATTCAAGCTTATTTTTGGTATATCTACTGTCAAATTAACTTCCTATTATATTGTATATAGTACTTAACAATAACACAGTTACTGCTCTTTTTTTTTACTTTGCTAATAAATGGAAATACCAGACCATGTATTTTATTGATAAGTTAATATGAGATGTTTTCAAACACTTTATCATACACAAATCCTGTATTTAGCGGCCCTAGCCTAAATACAGTATAAAGGTCTTGGCTTTCAAGCATGCCAGCCTTTAAATGAGAGTTCATTGGTAATACAAGACAGATAAGGTTACTGATTTGTTATTCAAATGTTTAATTAAGTTTAGCTTCTATTACCAAAATGTTATGAATTAAAGCCTGCTGCTGTGATTAATTTGGTTTGAAAGTAATGCTGAAGAGAGCAGTAGCAGACAGTCATTGGACCCCTGAGTGCCACCCATGAGAAATGTCCTCTACAAAAAGGATTGCACAAAATAACACACACACACCATCATTATGTGATTATCTTATTTCCAGTCTCTAGGGGTTAACAGCACATCTGCTCATATCGTTCTGTTGCTCCAGAAAAGACAAGAGCCTTCTTATAGAGACATGAAATCAGCGAGAGGCAAATACAATTTAGTATTCTGGCTTTAAATCTTGCACAAATGACTGCACAAAGATTATGTACTGCTATGGGTCAGCACCTCATGGCCTCCCATTTCTTCCCATGACCCCCATTTACACTCGTTGTAATGTATTGTAAGCTCTTCTGTTACAGAAATAAAGGCAGAGCTCTTAATGTGAATCTGTGAATCTCAAAGGATGAGCTTAATCATTGCCCTCTGTCTTCGCTCTCTCTCACTACGGTTGCCAGGATATGGCTTTTCTGTTGCCAGGATACCGCCCCATCATACTCTAGGATGAGCGTTCTCAAAGGAAGCAAGTCGACTTCTGTGGGACCTGGAGGACAACCTTGAGTGGACAGTTTTGTATTTTAATCATGTGTTTTTAAATGTACTTTTTATTCTTTAGGATAACTTTTTTTCATTTATGTATATTTTTCCATTATTAAGAAACATTTGTATTTTTAATAGTTTTCATCAATGACGGTTCTTCATCGAACTATAATGGCTTTATTATTTAGTGCTGCAACAACAAGGGGGTTGTTAACCGGCAAAAGACAAGGCCAGGCGTTAATTGCTTTCATGTCGTTCCATAGTAAGAACTTTATTTTTAATGAAATCCGAGAGCTCTCTGCAACTGAGATAGGTAGTAAGGACTTACTACTAATGATCCATGTGCCATCAGTGGTTCATCCTTAAGCTACAAGAATACATTTGTTCACAAAGAAAACAAAAATAACGACTTTCATTCAACAATACTTCTCCACATTACTCTGGTGCCATTTTGGAGAGTAGATGAGTAGAACTGTTGAATAAAGTCATTATTTCATCAGAAACATCTTCATTTGTGTTCGAAGATGAACGGAGGTCCATCATTTTACAAAGCTACGAGAATGCAAAGAAAACGAATATAAAATAGATATAAATAATGACGTCAGCTGTGTCAGCTCGATACGTTATTTTCATTTAGAACCAGATGCAAACAACGTAGAGTTCAGTGGATACTCTTCAAAATGGTGACAGGTTGACACGGAGGAAATTAATTTTTATTAATTTATTTAATCACGTAACTTTGTAAAATGACGGTTGAACCCCTGGTGTCCCATGGAATATTTTACTGATGTTCATGCCACGATTCATTTTGAAAATGACTTGTATTAATGATTCAGAGTCGACTTTTAAGAAGTAAACTTAAATCACGTTGCACTTTTAGATTTAAAACTTTGCAGGATGTTATCATTTACTGTGTTATACATTACATGAAAGGTCAATTTCAAAAATCCGTAATAGAGGCACTTTATTTTGTGTTTTGAAAATGAAGGTTTAAGGGTGAGTAATTAATGACATCATTTCAATTTTGGGTAAACTATCTCTTTAAGCCTCCATACTCATAGTTTGGCACTCCCTACTGTAGGGCTGGGCGATAATACGATCTCGATTTGTGATCGCGATCAAATAAAGTTCGATCATGGTGATCAGCTGTGGGTATACTTTCTCGATCACGTGTATAACATGCTGCATCAAAGTGCACGACAACAAATCACAACCCGCTTTCCTGGCACCGCGCTGTCTGCTAGAGTTGTGACGTTCGCGAACGAA
>JAUCMT010000054.1:2931897-2953438 GCA_032357475.1 Enteromius thamalakanensis | reverse complement strand
AGAGTGGGTCAGTGTGTATACACTGTAGTGCTGGTAAGGATTGCATACAACTTCATGTCTTAAATGGGCGAACTAACACTTTAAATGGCCTATATTCCAAAATAGACGTGTATGTAAATGAAATATTTTCGAAAGGGAAAAAAAGAAAAAAAAGAGAGAGAAACTTTTGTCTTGATGCTTACATACATTTTGCTTTTACTATTCCTTATTTCAAAACAAACACAGAATACGTTTGTTTTTAGTGAAATGTGTCACTAAAATTTTCAAGTCCCTTTTCGAGCCTGTCGTCCAACAAAAAAGGACTCCATATGTCATTTGTAGGTCATGTGGACGCGCCCTCTAGCGGGCGTAAAAATAATGACAGTGTCGTATTGTGTCTGTTGTTATGAAATGGCGTATAACTGTCATTACCAATCAACATTTTGTGTTTTGTTTAAATGCAGTGTGTAGAGTTTTTACACCGATCTCACTGTGAGTAAAACAAATTTTACTATACGGCCGTATTCGTTGGAGGACAGGGTGCACTATTCTCGTAAACTGCTTTTTAATAATGGGAAATATTTTGTTGTGAGAGATGTTGTAATCCAAGTTGACGTAGAAAATAAATCATCAATAAATCATTAACAGTATGACTTAAATGCACAGGAAACTCAACATGCTGTAAACATTGAGGAAATACAACACAACTTATGGTTACATTTTTAAAGGATACTCCACCCTAAAACGAAAAACCTGTTAATAATTACTCAACCTAATCTCATTCCAAACCTGCTTGACATTCTTTCTTTTGTGGAACATAAAGGAAGATTTTAGCCCACACAGTGCATTTCAGTGGTAAACATAAATAACTACCCGCAGGTTTTCTGCTCTGCATATACAAGATAATCAGGTCTTTAGCGAATACAAGGGTGTGTAAATGATGACAGGTGTGAATTTTTTGTTTTTTGGGTGAAGTCTCAATATTTTAATCATGCTAGCGAATACCTTGAGGTTTCCCGATTCTGCTCTCCGCATGTAGATGTAGACCCTGGTCAAAATGAGGAGACCAGCTGCTAGGAGGAAGACTTTTTTCAGATGGCATCTCATCCCACACCTTCTTCTGTTAAAACACACAGGCACTTCAATGCTGTACCACCAAAATTAAACACATGATGAGCTTTGCTTGTAACCCCAAATGCTGTTTTTCCAATATGTTTGATAAGCTACATTGTTCAATTATTCACATGACCCAGTTTGAATAATTAATGGGCGATTATGAACCATTCAGCTCCCACATTCAACACTGTCATTTAGAGCAACAGAAACTAGCGAAACTAGTCATCCACACTGCATGGAAAAGTTGCTTAGGGAGTGTTAACGTAGATTTCGGTGGATTTGAACATATTTACTATAAATAATTATTGCAATAATCAACAAAAGTCAATGGTATCCGATTTCAGGTTTATTCTAAGGATGCAAAACTCATTGCTTGTTTTTTACCACAAGTCTGAGACTTTTCCTGATAACACTGAACGGTGCTGAGAAATAGAGCATATTCAGGACTCATTTAGTGACAGAATTAGCTTGCTAATTTTATATCAAATTTTCTCCTGTAAAGCCAGGACCGTGGTGAGTTTCCCATTGGAAAAACAAGAAAATGTTTACAGGGAAAAAAATATTCCCCTGCAGGAATTACTGTACCTGCGTAATGCATAATCAAATGGTCTGGTTAGTAAAGCAGCATCACCACAAGGACAATTTAGACAGCTTTACAGCTTGAATTTTGTAGAGGCAATTAATAAAAGCATGTCATCAAAAACCTAAGCGTTTTAAATCCCTCAAAAATTGTCTTGTTAAATTTTAACTGTAAGGGCTTTAACATAAACATGTTTTTCCCCAAAGCATGTCTCTATTTGTTTTCCACTGTATGCAGTGAAGACTGTTATAAGTCTGAAAGTTACTATAGTAACTATAAAAGCTACTGTTGTTTTAATAAACAAATATGCCCTTCACAAACATATCCACAACATTACTTTAATTTAAAAACCCAGATTAAGTTATCTTTGGAAGTGATATAAACAGGAAAAACTTTCAAAAGCCTACATGGGAAGAGATTTGTGGTAAAAGAATCACTGAATGTTTACTTTAAAATGATCTGTCATTATGTAGCCTGTGTTTACTGATAGAGCATGAAGCATGGTTTTTTCTTATGACTGACTGTTTGCTGAACTTTGCCTCAATACTATTATCAGTATGCTCTTTATTTGCATTGAATTAAAGCACACCTGGTTACAGAGATATGTATTGTTAGTTCTGAGTAGATTACCTCAAGCTGCTAAGCAAACAGAATATGAAGAGAACAAACCAGGCAAACTGGTTTTAGGCTGTTCCATGTTTAAGTCTGGACTCACTGACACGACGTTCCTTAAAACTTTGAGTATTTGCAATTTAAACAAGAAAGGGCAGCAGTTTTGTTTAAAAGCCTGTATAAGGTTTTACAGGGTATAGGTAAAAGGAACAGTCTCACCATCTTTAATCATTTATATTAAAAGCTAACCAAAATAAACATATTAGTAGTAGTAGTAGTAGTATAAATCTCTTATTTCTTACGGGGTTAACGTTAATTATTCTTTTATTTAAATCGCGAATAAAAAAGAGACCTAGACAAATTTGAAATTTGGAATGCAAAGATATTTAAAAATGTATTCGAAATTCGGAGCACGCTTTATTCCCGTTCGAACGTTCGAAACACTTGTGTCAAAAAAAAAAATCAAATCGAAAGTACATTGGAAACGGATATATTTAAAATTTAAGGAATTGTTTTAACACACGGTTCATATAAACTGATTAAATCTGCTTACCTTTATATCACCTACAGCCTTGTACAGCGGTATAAGCCAACATTCAAAACGATATTGTCTGTACAGCGAGAAAAACGTGCGTCTCTGGTGGACTTCACACGAGTTAATTCACTTCCTAGCGTACGGTCTTGATTCCCTTGAATGAAGTGTTTTGTGCGGTTTCTAGATGATGGTGCTCGTCGAGAGCTGTCGAGGGCTGTGATGAGGAGTGGTTCTCGCTGAGTCGAGCAAAGGTTTAATCTAACTATTACCAGAGGCTGTCATTTCCTTGTCAGTCTGAGATAGTGATTATCGTCGGGCGGAGAAAAAAAAAACAGTCATGAATTAAGCAAATGGTTTTTGCTCTCTTGGCTTCATTATTGACTTTCTTTAGTTATTTAGTGATATCATGGCATGACATAAGGCTAAATGACTAACTACATAAATAAATGTTACACTTGTTTATGTTCACATTGTGGTACTGAGAAGCCATATTGCTCTTCTGCTTATTTACTTCTGCACTAGCATCACACGTGCTCTCAACGATGAAACAAAGCTTTTCGCTGGAGTTTACCCTTGGCTATTTTTGATCAATACAAAAAAACATATAAACTTTTACAATTTCTTGAAACATGCCTGAATATGTTAACGCCAGACAAAAAAAAGACACCTGTTTCGTTTAATGAGCCACATATTTACTTAAAATAATAGTGTTCATAAAGTAAAAACAAATTTCACAGTACAGTAAACATTGCTTTGTCTGCAAGATGTTGAAAAGGAAAATTACAACCTGAGATAGAGATAGATACAATTATGCAACTGGGTGCAAGAAAGAAGACTGCTTAATATCAGAAATGTATAATTGGTTTCGCATGTCTGTGAAAGGCATATACATTTAGGTACAAGAGAGATCTGTTGGGGAACCTGCACCAAATAGCAATTCAAAACTTCCTCATACCAGCAAAAGGACAATCTTTGTTTTATTATTTATGTCAATGTCATAAAGAGCAAAAAAAAAACAGCATAGGCTACTACTCTTTAATTGGAGGGTTTCGTGTTCAATTACTTATGCTGAAAATGCTCCGGCTTAGATACTGTTGTACACTGACTGTACATTGTCCTCAATAGTAGTACCAATAGTCCAGACTTCTGAATTTCATGAACTATCTGCACTAAGAGTCTGCAGCACACTCTTGAGTATTGAAACAAATCCTCTGGTGGCATGCTGGTTTACGGGCTGCTGTTTGACAGATACCAGCAGGCTTTCATCACTGCCAGGGTCCTGTGGGTCCCCCTGCAGTAGCTCGGCGAGGATCAGGGTACCAGTGCTCCTGGTGTAAATGTAGGCCTTCCACGGCACACTGTCTCCAGGAGTGAAGGCCAGAGTCTGGATCTTGACCAGCTGGAAGGCAGCCTGTAACGTATCCAGAGCCGATCTGGGTCGAGGGAAGCCCAGAGTTTGCCTGTGGACAATATCCAAGTCCAGCCACATTTTCTCAAAAGTCTCATGGGATAGAGGAGGACCCAGAGATAGATCTGATCTGATCTCCTCTTCTGTGTCATCTGGGCTGGAGACGGTTACATCTGTACTTTCTGTTAGTCAGAGAAACACAGGTGGGGTGAGACTGTTATATGATGCTATATTAGTTTTGCATTTATTATAAAATTATAATTTAAATGCACAAGGTTTATATTATAATGTTAAACCACTATAAATCTGAAATCTGCTTTACCTGGCAAAAGCTCCTTCTCTGCACTGCTGGATGGCTGGCCAGCAGCTGATAAAACAGTGGTGTGAAGACATAAATCGCATCCAGCTAGAGGACCGAGTGTGTTGAAGGTGGAGGCCCACTGACTAATGGGCTCTTCTTGGTGTCCAGTGAGAACACTCATTGAGGGATCAGATTTGGGTCCGGTTACAACCCTCCTCGTCTCTTCAACTCCCCGCTGAAGCAGTCTGTAGTACAGCAGAGCCCGGTCACGCACGCACACATCACTCTCTTCCTCTGCGGTGAACCAAAGAATAGTGTAAATCCACTAAAGAGGCAAGAAGCTATTTACTAAATGTGTCAAAGGAAAAGAAAATGGCATGAAGCGCACATCTGTGAACAATTCTCAAGGATGATCAGAAGAAATGGACAGCACCTGAGTTAAATATATGTCACTGCAAAGGGTCTGAATACTTATGACCATATGATATTTCAGTTTTTCTTTTTTTAAATCTAATAAATCTGCAAAAATGTAAAAAATTCTGTGTTTTTCTGTCAATATGGGGTGCAGTGTGTACATTAATAAGGAACAAATGAACTTAAATGATTTTAGCAAATGGTTTCAATAGGTCTGAATTTCCTTTCTGTACCCACTGTACATATACGTAGTTGACAAATAAAAATTGGACTGTATTCTGTGATGTGATAGCAAAAATGTAGAAATAAAACAGAATGAGAAAATTTTATCTTCATTTGCAAAGTTACAAACAGCATTAGAGAAGTTTATCATTTTTCTGTCACACCACAGAACACACTGATACGTCAACTACCTATTAAACCTGGAGGAATGCAATTATTTTTGTTCTTTAGTTGCTTCTATTTGACATTGTCTGTAAAGATGCTCTACACACCAATACAGTAATGTAAAAGACGGCCCAGCATGTCTTGAGTCTCAGCGGGGCGGCAAAGGAACATCTTGACTGAGGCGCTTAGCAGCTCCATCTTCACGGCTGAGGACAGCTCAGTCTTCAGCCCATCTATGTAGCCCTCCATCACATAGGGGGCGCTGCTGATCTGATCACCATGTTCTCCCAGAAGCCATAACAGAGCCTGCTTTCCCTGGGAACAACAATGTAAGGATTTATCCTTCTCTGATTGGTCAAACATACATTTGTAATAGAGATGTCACAAAATAATTTAATATTAGGATGATCAGTATCTTTAAATGAAGAAATCAGCCATGCCTCTGCTTTTTCTTAAGCTTTGTTTTCTTCTGTAAAGCTAAATGGAGGCATCTGCTCTCCAAAGGAAGTTCATTAGCCGCTGCATACCAACTGTGAACTGCTGATGATCTGAAGGCCTGTAGTGCCAGTCATATTATTTGATAATGTACACAGACTAAATGCAGCATATGATTTTCTGACTAAGCATAATCTGTCATGTGTCCATTGTCCAGGTTCTGCTCCTTACTTAAAGCTTCAAACTATTTATATTTTAAAATCTTTATATGAGGGATGAAAGACTCATGGCAATGGCAAGTGTCAAAAGTGTCATCACGCAACATTATGCAAATACTGTGGGCATGTTTATCACATTTGCATCAATACATGGGCCATTCTGCAGGATTGGGCCAAAGTCAGAGCTGGAAACATGAATGTGTGTTTTTCAAAACAAATAATTAAATGCAAATATATTCAAAAATTGTATTTTCAGAAAGCTTTGGAATATTTGTCCTGCCCAAAAATAGTGATTTGAGATATATATTAAATAAAAATATATATTTATAATAATTAAATATTTCAATATAATTTTCAAAAGTTGAAATGTAGGGGTTAGGGTTCAGGACAGGCATCTCCTAAATTAAAGTTTTTGTAAAATGCAATAAAAATCTGTGGATTAAGATTAATTATCTTAAAAACTTAAAAAAGATTTCATAAAATGACATAGTATACTTTTTTTTTTTTTTACAAAAGTAATTTTTTTTCCAATTTTGTTGGTGAGAATGTAAAGAAAAGGCATCAAAAAGAATCCTGTCAAAACAATCTCACCTCACTATCTTGAGGACTATCAACACAAGCCTCAACGGTCTGACACACAGCAGCTGTACTCTGAGGACAGAACCACACCAAATCCCTGAACGTCTGGATCACGGCTAAACACACACAAACAGGAAGAGTCGATTCTGTGAACTGATTACGTCTGTTAGCAAAACAAAGCCATTACCCAGGCCAGAGAAAGTGCCTGCTAAAAGATTTGTGAAAATCAAACAGTTACTCTCCTTTACTCATTAACCAGAAGATATAAAATTCACAAGCGTGCACAAGTGTGTCTCAGATATCTCTCATACCTGACGTGATGTGATCCTGTTTCAATGCCAGCAGTCTGGTCAGGATATCCAGACATTTTTCACTGTATGTTCGAGCAATACGACCTTAAACAAAAAAAAAAAGAGAAACAATTTTAGTCATAAATTTAGAAGATAACAGCAATGTTGCAATTACAGCATGTGATTTATATTACTGGACAAGCGATACGAAATGCTTGCAGTAGAAATATGAATTTAAAAATTAACCTCAGCCAGTAAGTATAAAATTTTATTTGACATAAATGAAAGCCATTAAGGATAAAAGTTCTGTCTGTTACAGTAAGTAGTCCACATTATAACTGATGATATATTAATAAAATACATATAAACGTTTTATTTAAAATTATAATTTTAACAATGAATTGTTGTTAGAGTGACATTGATTTAAATGTATAAAACCTTCAAAAATCTTTATACTTATCAAAAATCTACTTTTTTGTATTTTTTTTGTACAGAAAAGGAACATTACTTTGAATGCAACGCAGTTATCATTTGATATTCGTTTTTGAACAAATGGCAAATAAAAGTAAATACTTAATAAAATGTATGTTATCAATTTTGGTGTTAATTTATTTACTTTACATTAACATAAAAACAAACCATTTAAAATTGTTAATTTACAGTGACTACTTAATATAATGGATTGTAAACCATATTCAGAAAATAACCTGCAAAAATGGCAAAATAAATCTCAAATAAATGAATGAATGACTGATAAATAAATAAATAGTTTTGCTGAAGTAGGTGAACAATATTTTCAGAAATGTATGCATATTATCATTGTTAAAAACTATTATAAACATATAAATACACCCCGATTGTACTTTTGCCTACAACTTCCAATTTGATTTTGTGCCCCTGAAAAACTATTTTTTATATTTTAATTAAATGAAACAAAGAAACAGCACCTAGTACCTATAGCAGCAATGGCTGCCTGGGCCAATTCGAGAGAAACATCAGTGCAGTAGCTTCTCAGCTCCTCCAAAATCAAAGTCACATTTTCATCATTCACCAGCTCAACCAGGATCTCCATTTTGCGAAACTTAATGTAACTGGGTTCAGCGTATCCACAAAAGAAGCGTTTGTAATGTGTGCCGAAAAGGCCCGGCTGACTCCGCATGACCTGCTGTACGTGACAGAGGCCGGCAAAGCGAAGCTCACGGGACGCAGCACCGCAGGTGGCCAGCAGGGGCGCACTCGAGTGCAGGAGGGCGTCGACTTGCACAGCCGGGTGGGCGGAGGCTAGATGAAGGAAGAGGCGGAGAGTGGCTACTGCCACATGTGCGTGAGCGCTTTGGAGGAAAGCATCTAGTAAGCTGAGAATGTCGAACAACTCGTCGTCGCTACGAGGATGATAGCGTAGCAGGTAGGTGAGGACTTCACTCTGAGCCCAACTGTCCAGGTCCTTCATTCTAAAAACACAAAGTCAGTCACAAAAGTCCTGCAAAAACAAACCGCTGTGTTGTTTTAGTTAACTAACAATAAAATAAATAAAAGTGTAAATAAATAAACACTTTTATACATTTAAATAAAGCTAAAATAAAAATAAAATGTAAATATTAGTTGTGGTGTTATGCGTTTAAGTACTTGAAATGACTAAAACTAAACTTTTTAACTATTTAAACTATATTATTTCTATTAAGATAGAAATGCCATGACAAAATACTAAAACCAAACTACCAATACAAATACATATAAAAACAAGAACTCACTGAAAATTGCTTAATACTATAATAGTACATAAATATACCAGTGCTGTTTTATTATCATTTGGATACCACTATAGTTTTAATATTTTGAATCCGATTTTATAGTTTAATTCTAGTTCTCTTCTATTATTTTTTCCAGTTTTTAGTTTTGGGTATTTTAGTACATTAATTGTACCAAATATAATAATAATGCTAAATATACTAAAATAACACTGGAAGCATCTTCCCAAAAATATAATGATATTTACAAATGAGTTATTTAGTAAATACTGAATAAGAAGTGTACCCTTTTATTAAATGAACATTAAATAAAATCAGTCATTACAAACATTTTTTAATTATTTTTTTTTTAAACTAAAAAAACAACATGAAAACAAAAAGCCCAATTGTTGGTTTAGAATTTGCCCTTAAACTAAATTTGTGACATTCTTAAAACATGAGGGTGACACGTTTGTAAAAAACAGCACACACCTGTTGAGAAGATGATGAGCAATGGGTTTGTTAATAACAACACCACCCTCATTTTTGAGAATTTCCTCCAAGGCACGAAGACAGTTCACTACAACCACAGGGTCCGGGTCCCTTAGAAGAGCATATAGCTCATTCACTATAGTGCCATCTAAAACACACATCCAGAGCATTCATTTACATGTATTCTTTTGGCAGACACTCATTTAATTTGCACTGAATGCATTAAATAGCATTGTGATCCTGACTATACCATGCAATCCAACAGGTTTGTCTACCAGTGTGTGTTAGGTTCTGTTGAAAATATGCTCTTTTTACTTAAGAATTCTTGACATGCTGTTAGTCCTCACAGACGCTGAACCAGGAACATTCCTTTAAAGGGAACAGTCTGACCCAAAATCATAAATCTCTCTGCTTATGCCTATTTATGCACATAAGCAAGCATTATCCTTAGCAAGTGTAATAATTTAGATAAACAGAATACTTGGCTCTACCGATCTCTGTGTTGGGCTGCAGACTGTGCATTTTGGCGCAACCAAGCACAGCGACTCTCCTTACGTAACTGGCCTTGTCCCGCAGACCAGCAACAATGGGCTGCTCTATGTACTCTGTCATCCCCGGCATCCTGAAAAACAACCAAATAAATGAAGAACAATAACCAGGCTGCTTGGCTGCAAGGAGACCGCTAGGCTTTTGCTGTTGTGTTGTTCTGAACGCTCACTAGATTGTTGCTAAACAACTGTTAAGACGTCTTTAGTGCTCGCTATTTTATTACAACGTTCTGAACGGTTGCTAGGATGTTGCTAAGACGTCTAGATTCATTTCTAGGGTGTTGCTTGTTAAAGTGTAGCAGGGCAAACTGTTACAAGCCAGCTGCAAATATTCTCAGTGGATTCAAGTAGCATTAGATGTACTTAAAAACATACTAAAAGTTTGACTCCAAGAAATGGCGTCCTTACTTCTTTGTATTCCTCCTAGACCAGGAATACTGGTGCCTGATGCATGCTTTGTTTTTAGCATATTTGCATGATAGGTAAGTGATTACAAGTACAATCATATATTAAAGCAATTGGTTACAAGCACATTTATGCAAAAAGTTGTCTTTCAGTTGTCATATCGTTTTGCCTAGTGTTGGTTATTTGATTCCAATAAAGATTAAATACATTACAACAGTGTGATACTGTAAAATTAGTCAAAACAGTCAGTGCAAACAAAGTAATCAACTTCCACTAGAAGTATAAACCATGAAATTATAAAAACCTTCAAATATTTTTAAATGATCTCATGGACTAGACTAAACTTCAGCTACTCATACACACACATTATGTGAAAGTGTATTTATTTTTGTACAGTTTTATTTATTCACCGTATGCCTAAACTCATTTTCCACCCTGTTAGGATGCACTTCCTCGCCTTCCAAAATACATAGACTACAATACCACTGAGATCATTTTCAGGAAGTGATGTTTTTTTTTTTTCTCGCTGGAATTTAACTGTACAACTGCACTCATACCTTTTTTACGTTTTTAAAATGTCCTCCTGCTTGTCGCTCTCTTAAAGTTCCACCATGTTAGGCTATATTATGTATATATTATATTATGAAGCATATTTGTCCAATCCAAAAAATAGTTATAAACGTTCCATTCATCTGTAGAAGGTTAGGAGAGCTAAGTGTTGATCACAGAAAAAATACAGCTAATTTAGCTCCAAATTTTCCACTATGTTTTTCTAGACTGTGGAATGTGAAACTAACAGGGTGGAAATTCTAATAGAATACAGAGCTGTGTTCTGTAGCCAAAATGTTACCAGATACCAGGAATGACCCTTAGTTTTATTGTTGGATGGATTTCAATTTTTATTTATGTACTTTTGTTGACATTTTGAGTGTACTATTTCACCAGCAGAAAGGTGTTTGTTGTTTCCTCTTTGTACACTTGTGTTGTTAATTCCATCAGCTTCCTTCTGACGAATCACAACCACATGTATTTCTGGTTTACAACAAAATGGTATACACTGTGGTACCAAAAACATTTCAAGCAATCAAATCAAATGTCAGTATTCTTCTCCACCATCATCTGAATTGTTGTGAATTTAGTTTTGGTGGGTTTAGTAAAACGCCACCTTTATACATGCATTACATATGTATCGCCTTATTCAATTTAAACTGAGTGACCACTGTAGAGGGTTCACACACAGGCCTCTGTTCGGGCTAATTCAGAGTTGTTTCTGATCAAAGTTATACAACTGCAATTTAAGCTACTTTTGGGTGCAATAACTTTTACATTGAACGTCAAGCCCATGTTTCAGCAAAAAAAGGCATGTGTCCAAAAACACGTACTGAGAGTTACATGACACAGGCTAAATCGTTCACCCCGAACAAAGATAAAACCTTACAGTAAGAGCACATCTACGATGACAGACAAAAAAAGAACATACAAACCTGAAGTTGCACATGTTCCTTAGGGCCAACCCTCGCACCATGGGATTGGGATCAGCGCAGTCCTTTCGGAGCGTGTTGATGGCCAGCAGAGCCAGGTCAGGCTTGTCACTGGCATAGGTGCACATGTACAGATAAACCAGCTTCTTCTGAACAATATCGACTGTAGCACTGGCTTTCACCATGTCCATAAATAAAGCAGAGACATCCAGGCCCTGTGTCATGTACCTGTGAACAAACAGCATTTTACAAGTTCTGTCTAATGAGACACGGTGGAATTATTTAATGCATATTATATAGGTCAGGGCCGCCCTATCCACTATTCAGGTCCCTCACCGACCCCATCAAACAAAAAGTAGCCTAACTGTCTTTACATACTACTGAAGATGATTCATTTGTGTTTGTGAGGACTTGTGTTGTATTTACAGGTGCATTAAAATCCATGTGGTTGTTTTTTAAAGATTTTACTTTAATAATTACTTTAATTTACTTTAACGGAATTCTGTGATATTCCAAAACACTACTTTACTTTACTTCAGCGAGTAGCGTGGAAATGGTGAACATTATTGAATGTTTGTAGAGGTGAGGGGAAATAGTTGCCGCTCATTTTGGTTCCTGGAACTCTCTTTTTACTACTGTGATACGTTTGGATGTTTTCAATTAGCTTTCAGTGAAAAACAACAGACTAATATTTATCTTAGTCTGAGAAAATACAGTTTTTCTAAAAAAATATATATAGAATTTCCTATTTTTTCTGACACAGCATGGTAATTTTGGTCAGCTTACAAATACTAAAATAGAAAGCAAAAAAGATCGGAAACATAGCTGCTCGTTTTCAAATTAGTTACTATTTTAGTGCTGTCTTCACAATCTTACTGAGCAGATGTATTATATATGTTTCAAAACCCTAAAATAATAAAATAATCTTACATATCTTTTTTTTCTTCTTTTTTTAAATTAGTGGTGTATGTCATAGCAGGCTAGATTTCCTAAAACAATTGTAAAAGCATGCATTTGATCTCAAATAAAACAGTCCATAAATAATAGATGTACTGTTTGTAATTGAATGCCATTTCGTTCATAACATATGTTATTTCACTGGACTTGAAATAGTCTACCACTATCATACGTTTCCCAAGAAGCAACATCAAAAAAAGCCATGTGAATATAAATTAGGTTATATTTGTGAACGTTGAATAAACTCTTGGCATTCGAACCAACTGCAGCCGAACAGCAAATAAAAAGCATATTATTTTTTCTAAACATGAAAAAGCATACTGTGTTTATCGCATTCTTGTGTTTACTGTGTCTGAACGTTACACGAAGGAGAAACACTAATATAATAATTATTATTGTGTATAGTGCGATCAAGATTGATTGAGTTCTACAACTTATGAACCAGTTCCATGTGATCACGGAGTAATAATAACTAAATATAAACACACACACACACACACACACACACATATTTGTTTATTTATTGCTAATAAATCATTCAAACTGATTTGATTGCTTGTGATTAACACCATTCTAGTTTTTGTGGCTATTTTCATAGCAAAAAATATCATGGCTAGATTATATCATGTTTAATCAAAACTGTTAATCTCTTCAAAAGAGTTAACTGGATAAATACGTCTTCAAAATGATTTGCTCATATTACTATGTCTTGCAAAGAATTTAGATTCTACTACACACTACACAAACAATATCTAACTCCCACATCATTCCCCCTTTTTTAACATTTTATTAATTTCAATTTATTTGTGTAAGCTATTTGTTTGTCCTTTTAAAAACTTTCCCTTTTAAATAAAACAAACAAACAAGGTGGCCAGTTCACGGACCTGATGACTTTGGTGATGTAGTTTTTGTACCGGAGACGGTCTGCTTGAACATTTGGATTGGACAGTGCTCGCTTGAGCTCTTTTACCGTCTCCTCCGAGCCAAAATAAGGCATTGTGGGTCCTTCTGGTGCCTGCCACAAGAGCAGAGGAACACAGTCTGATTAAACTCATCTCAAACTCTATTTTCTTATTTCTCGTGAACTTGTATTGTAATGCAATGTAACTATTCTCTAATGATGTCTTCTGGTTGGTGCCTAATCATAACAAATAACATAAATCATAATAAATGTCAGTCTAACAGCACAATGACACACAAATTAATAATCAAAACAATTAATAATCTTAATTTTAATTAAAGTCAGTCTGACAGTACAGTAACAGACCAATATAAATATAAAGAGCGGAATATGGTGACTGCTTTCCGACTTCATACATCGCTATTGCACTTGTTGTTTATCTTTTTATTGAGAGCCCATCATCAATATATTGATCAACTCCATTTCTAACAGTACAATACGCTTTTTGCGCACACAAAGGGCGAGTAAGACATGCGTATATAGCATAACGTTACCTTCTGTATAACCTTAAAACAGCAACTCACAAATAATCATGTATAAATAACAGTGAGAAATGAATACTAGGATCCATCGGACCGTATTTATGTCAACCAGGAAGCGCGAAGCCAAGCCAGAATCAAAATTAGCTACTTACTTCCTCTCAA
This sequence comes from Enteromius thamalakanensis, assembly GCA_032357475.1. Classification (NCBI taxonomy): domain Eukaryota; kingdom Metazoa; phylum Chordata; class Actinopteri; order Cypriniformes; family Cyprinidae; genus Enteromius; species Enteromius thamalakanensis. The sequence goes on along the minus strand of JAUCMT010000054.1, from coordinate 2,939,369 downwards.
ACATGTTCCAATATTTCAAAATAAAAGGCTTTTAAACTTTTTAAGAAAACACCCAAAAAAGAAAAGAAAAAGAAAACATGAACAAACGAACCAATATCTAAATAATAAGATACATATTTACTTGAAATATGTTTAGTAAAGTATAGAACATCTAAACGTATGAGCTATAAACTATCATTTCCATTTTAAAATGTTGTTTAAATAACGTACTTAATGTACATGACGTACATAATTTTTTTTTTATGTATTCATGTATTTGTTTATTAAAACTTTTTATACATTTTTCTTTATGAACAGTTAAAATGGAAGGAGGATGTAAAAAAGCTGAATTTATTATCTTTTAGGTCTGGCCTAACAGCAGAGTGTAAATTGCATTATGTTGTATGATACATGTATACTGCCTGGCGGTTCTTTTTAATGTGTGTGTGTATAAATATGTACATATAGTTCTTATTTTAATTCACCTCCTCAGCATTACCCAGAACTATGGAATATAGTTAAAAAAAATTAAATATGATTTATAGAGTAATTTATACATTTTACTATTTAAATTGTGAGTTTTATGCATACATTTCTAATATAAATACATAGCCATTTTTAAGAAGTAATTGACTGGATAGTTTTTTAATAAATGTCAGCTTTTTCAATTCTCGTGGTTGAGTTTATATTCTGCAAATTCACTCATTTATTCATATAAACATTAACCATAGAACTGTAAAATGTGTGTGTGTTTTCGTTTCATTGTGTATGTTTATATGTGTGCACTGGAAGCTTTATTACTAAGTAAAAGAGTGCAGACACTTGGCAGTCCCATGCGCAGGTCTTTTATTTTGGCATGCGGTCGGAGCGGTCGTTCTGATTGGCGGTCGCTAGGCGGCGCTGGGCAGCGGCAGCCAGCAGCAGCAACGAGTCGTGAGCGGCGTGTGTGGGTGTATGTGTGTGTGTGTGTGTGAGAGAGAGAGTGTGTGTGTGTCAGCGAAAGATTTCTGAAGATGCTGGAGAGGTAGCTAGTCTGACCGGATGGCCGGAATCATCAAAAAACAGATCCTAAAGCACCTGTCCAGGTAAGATGCGCGTGGAGTGTCTTGTTTTGATTCATCAGTGTCAGTGTTAGTGATTCGGCACAGATGACTGTTATCACGGGACTCACACACCGCTAATAAACAACACACATAGCCGCTCAGTGCAGCAAAACCTGTGTTCAATGGATCTGGCACCAGTATAAACGCATATTTAGGGTCAGTTAGCTGACAGGCTAACGGACTGCAGCACCACTGCTGGAATAACACAAGTCACCTGCACACAAAAACACAAACACTGGGCCTGTGACAGAGCAGTAGCAGGTTAAACTTGCCATTTCTCTATGGGTTAACTTGGGAAACTCATAATCAGCGTGATAGTTAATATGCAAGCACTCCAACAGAGATGTGATCTGTTTTTGTCTTTGTGCTTATTCACTCATTGGATATTTATGGGCTGGTAAATGAAAGGTTGTAGGTTGTAGGAGTCCCACAAGGCTGATGAGTGAATTCACCTCTGGGCCCATGTTTAAAACACATCTGGTGATTTTTTTTGAGAATGAAACAACATTATTTTATATTATATTTTTATTTTGTTTTTTATATATTGCTAAATATGTCATTATTTTTTTTGTTTAGTTTTGGTTACTTGTAAATGTATCTAAAAATAAAAAAAAGTTTTTTAAATTTATATTTATATAATATTGTATTGTTCAATTTTTTTTATTTTATTTATTTATTCAGTTTACTTTTTTTTTATATTTAGTCAAATTTCATTGTATTTCAGGTAACTTGGAGAGAAAAAAAAAAAAAAAAAAAATATATATATATATAAAATTTATTTATTTTTTCACATAATTTGGGTGGACTTTACCTGTAAGATGCTATGCAGTAAAGACACAATGGATGTTTGGCTGAACAAAAGCCTTTTGCCCTGATTTTAGTTTTAGAGGAAAGGTTGTATTACGACAGGTCCTCATAAAATAAGAGAAGATTGCTGGTCAGGCCATCGTCTCATTTTAACCTTATTATTTTTAAACGTACTTGTCTATGGGTTGTGGCATTTGCTTTTCACTTCAACACAATGCACCAATCCATATTCTGCAGTTACCTTTTCACAAAAACCCTGTAGCTATCAAAAGACTTTTACATATAGACATTATAATTATACAAAGCTGGTTCAAAATCCACAGATTTATCTTTTAAGTCACTTCACCTCAGGTTACTCCAGTTGTAATGCTGGAACAGAGATATAAAAATAACACAGTAAAGCAAGAATCTTCAAAAGGCTGAAGTCGTTGTACTCCAGTGTGTTGGCTCTGATTACCCAGCAGGCTCTCTGTGGGTGTAAAAACACATGCTAGTTCCTGCTGTTCTGAGTCAAGGCTGAAGCTCTGCCAGCTCTGCCTTGTTCAGATCAGCCTCTCCTCGGTCCGTTCATTGTCTCAGATAGCTGTCATATTGTCATGCTTGTTGGCACACACACACAAAATCACACTCCTGGACCTTCTCCTTAGTAGTGTTTACTAAAGCAAACCTCAGTTTTACTAGTGGTCATGCTACTGATTTTAGCATGCTACTGATTCTTATCTCTAAATATCTAACTTTGATGAGCATTTTCTCATGTTTGTGCCACAGGAAGCTGTTACATGTATTCAGAGTTGTTTACACCGTTAAAGAGTTGGATTCTCAAACTTCAGAAAACAATTAGGAAGTATGAGCGATTATTTCTGTGCCAAAAATCTTAAGTTTTGGAGAGTTGTTTTTGATCGTTGGTCCCCTGGTAAATCCCTGGTAGCCCTTCGGTCAGGCACTCTTTAGTTTTTGGTAGCCCAAAATAAATTTAAGTAGCCTGAAGAAAAAAAAAGCATTGTAATGCATTATATTGTGAAGGAAACAAAACATCAATCAAAAAAATGTTAAAACACAAATTACAACAGCTGTATAAAATAGTAAAATTACAATCAAGTCAAATATTTGATTCTAACTGAACAGAAATGTTTATACACTTGTAAAAACCGTGTAGAATATTCAGGGCCGCTGCTGGCCAAACGGGTGCCCTATGCAGAATAGTATTGTCCTGCCCCCTCCCTCAAAAAAAGCAAACAAACAAAAAATAAAAACACCTACTAGCCTATATGGGGTTAAAATAGAACTTTCTATAAATTTAAAAGTAAATAAAGTAATTGTAATTGTTATTACAAATTACAATTGAGGTCGGGCTAGCGCCTTGTTGGTCTTCATGAGTTTCCAAAGTGTGTTCTAAAGTTCAACGCTGTATCGTGTGATACTGAAAGATGGAGAGGTCCCAGCTAAATAATATCCCGGTCAATGATTCATAACTGCAGCTAGATAAAGAGATGTGTCTTCAGTCTAGATTTAAAGAGAGAGAGTGTGTCTGAACCCCGAACATTATCAGGAAGGCTATTCTAGAGTTGGGGGAAAAATGTGAAAAAGCTCTACCTCCTTCAGTGGATTTCCTATCCTAGGTCCTATCAAAAGTCCAGAGTTCTGTGATCTTAGAGACCGTGTTGGATTGAGGCATGGTAGAAGACTAGTTAGGTATGCAGGAGCTAAACCATTAAGGACCTTATAGGTGAACAGAACTTAGTAGGAAGCCAGTGCAGGACTTTAAAATTGAAGTAATATGATCATATTTTCTTGACCTGGTAAGGACTCTAGCAGCGGCGTTTTGGACTATTTGTAGCTTGTTTATTGAAGATGCAGGACAATCAGCTAGCAGTGCGTTAAAATAATCCAGTCTAGAGGTCATGAATGCATGAACTAGCTGTTCTGCATCAGAGACAGGTAGCTTAGCTTTGTTTCTAAGATGAAAGAATGCTGTTTTGGAAATATGATTTTCAAAAGACAAGTTGCTGTCTATTATAACACCCAGATTTTTGACTGTAGAGGAAGTAACAGTACATAACTGCAAATTGTAATCCAATATATTTTATGTACAGTTTTGTGGACCAATAAGTAATATCTTTGTCTTTTCTGAGTTTAATAGGAGAACATTTTTACACACTCTGTTATCTTAGATAATTTAGAAATTTCATCTGGTCTTGTTGAGATATATAGTAGAGTATCATCAGCATAGCAGTGAAATTAATCCTGTATTTAATTACCAAGGGGCAACATGCATATAGAAAATAGTAGAGGACCTAGGACAGATCCTTGTGGCACTCCATATTTTACTGGTGATAATTAAGATGACTCCCCGTTTAAATACACAAAATGGTAGCCATGGCATAGTTAGGCTCTAAACCATTGTAAAGCCTGTCCTTGAATACACATGTATTAGTATGTCATGATCTATAGTTTCGAATGCAGCACTAAGATCAAGTAAAGCTAGTTATGAGATGCAGCCTTGGTCTGACGCAAGAAGCAAGTCATTTGTAATTTTACCAAGTGCAGTTTTTGTGCTGTGATGGGGCCTGAACCCTGGCTGAAATTCTTCATAGTTTTGTAAGAAGGAGCAGAATTGAGCAGACACAACTTTTTCTAGAGTTTTAGAAATAAAAACTTGTTGTTGTGGGGACATTTCCACGAAACGTGACGCTAAACGAAACGAACTGTGATTGGTTGACATGTCGGTCGAACAGTCTTATGGCTGGGCCTTGACCAAAGAAAGCGGCTATGAATTCCAGACCTTCAGCGTCAGTCTAATCTTTTATCTCAGACCCATTCTATATTTGCATGTATTAGAAGTATTTTTAATTTATGGTGTTTGTTTATTTATTTATTTTTGTTCTTCTCGTTTCATGAACAAGCTTGCAAAACCCTGAGATCTTGTGGAATAAGCGTACAACATTTATAGCTTGAGAAGTGAACCTGCATATTTCATGGTTAAAGGCAACTGAGAAGATATTTTTATATACATATATATATATATTTATATAGGATTTTACATTGTTTAAGGAGTTTACATTATAAATAATGTTTGTTTGTTTTTTTGCATGATGTTCAGTGCACTAGGAAGTGAACGCCTGATCTTGGTGATATCTCCAATTTTCTGAACTTCAGAAAACTCACAGAAGAAGAGCGTTTTTACATTTCAGTATGTTATTAAAAACAAAAAAACATACAGTACCGTTTTTTATATTGACTGTGATAAAAAGTAATAAACATAACAATATAACCCTTACCGTTTCACCTAAATGTGGTCAGTGTGTCTGGGGACACCCAGATTTTGAAACTAAAGAGCCCCAGACACCAGGATTAGAATAGCTTTAGCTTTGTGTTGGTGAGTTATAATCCAGGCAAGCACTGCTTTATTTATTTATTTATTTTATTTACAGTGTAGTCAGTGTGTGAGCGACACTGAGCAGCCAAGACTGCTGAAGTAGATTAAGCTGCTACGGATATTCAGGACGATCCTGCAGGAGTAACTTGGGGTTAAGTGCTTTAGTCATATGATAGCTTGTGGCTCACTCCATCTGGGGATTGAACTAGCAACCTTCTGCTTCACAGGCTGTAGAGACAGCACACGCTCAAAAGTGACGTTTCTAACCTTTAATCCACATCAGTCAGCAGGGAAGCCTTGGAATACACACTTAAGCATACCTACTCTTTCCCTAAAACAGGTGTCAAATCTCCCTTGAATGAGAATGTTTTCCCCCCAGTACAACCCGCTACTGAAAAATTGTGGTTTGGGATTGTGTCATAAACTAAAGGCCTTTGGCTATAAAAAAAAAAAAGGAGAGAAGCCCTTTAATGTGTCTAGTAAATGCAAGAAAGAAAATTGATGCAATTTTACTGAGGTTACGCCCCAACACTTTAATGCTGGAGTCTTGCAGAAACTGTCCTTTTATAAGAATGGGGTGTTTTGTCAAGTTCACATTTTCTAGAAAGGAAGCTTTTAGTGAAGGAATATTTTTAAGCTGGGCTTGCGTTGTTGTCTCTTCACAGAACGATGCACACGCGTTACTGAGAGAGTCTCATCTACGGTTTGGTTTAGTTTTCACACTGTTTGTTAAGGTCTGCGGAACGGAGGAGCTACAGGAGCGTAAGAAAAGAGGAATGTATAATGATGGTATGAGAAAATATGAGCCGCTAGACGTGATCCAGCACTCTTAACCATTCATGTGTGCTCTTAGGGTGTGTTATCACTCTGAAACAGGACTGGGTGTTATATGAAGTTTTCAAGATGGTTATGCAATCGTACTTTTAGTATACTTGTATACTACTGAAAGTCTGCTAATTTGGAACAACTCATTTTGCACTTAATGGACTTTCATTGTGCAGAAGTAGTGCTGAAGTCCAATTTATGAAACACTTAGTATATTTGTGCTGAAGTGGAACTATTGCAAGTATACTGTAGGTACACTTTAAATGTTTAGCATCCTCATTAAAAGTGACGTAAATGCGCTTATTAATAAGAAATATGCATTGTGCACAAGTAATACTCCAAATAAATGTTAAAATGTTTATATCTGCAGGTCTCAAGTTATCTGTCTGGAAATATGTTTATAGATTTGAACTATACTTAGTATGAAACAAATATATTTTAGATATATTACTTTTTTTACTAGGGGTGTCATTAGAGTCGAAGAGATTTGAGTAGTTTTATGATTTTCAAATTGTGAGTAATGTTAGGAAACAGATGTTTTAATAGCATTGGCAAATTCTTTGAACCATTTGTTTCATTGAAACTTATTGATTTGTTAATTGATTATTGTTTGTGTCAGGTCCTTTATTCAGCAGGAGTGTGTTAAATTTATAAAGTATTCATCATAGAATTCATCCAGGAAGAGACGTCTTTTATGTAAATGTACTGTACTTGAGTTTGTATTGTTGTTTTAGCACATAAGAGTGAAGATGAGGACTTTTTTAATTCTTTGTGTTCGTCTAGTGAAAGTCAGTATGTAGAACATGCCCTTTGTTAGTACTTTTGTTAAGATTTAATTAGGTTTCCTGAAAAATATCATTTTAGGAATATTTCATGGAAAAAAGGAACTTTAATTATTTACTTGTTCCCATGTTTAATTATTTACTAAGACTATGACTTGGCCTACTGTCTCCAATGAAACATGAAATAATGTTTATGTTTGGGACAGCTATTGCTTTCTGGTATATCATATATAATGCATGAAATATGAGCATAAACATATTTTTATATACATGTGGATGCATATAAAGAAACAGTCATTTTATTTTGCTGTGTCACCCAGCCCTACTTTGAAGTGTCTAACGTCTTCCTCTCAGAAGAATAGAGAAAGAGAAAGGTAAAGCGTAAGATAAACACACACTCCCCAGCAGCACACCTGGCTGCTTCTCTCTCAGGAGACAGAAAGAGATGCTGAGTTTCCAGACGCCAGTCTGTTGTTTTTCTTGTAGTCCTCTTTGTTCTCACAGCTCTGTCTCTTGGAGTAGAAAAACCTTATCAATTTAATTCATATTAAATTTTAAATTTTATTTAGTTAAAATTAAATTTTTATTCCCATTTTGAAT
>JAUCMT010000054.1:2908987-2924185 GCA_032357475.1 Enteromius thamalakanensis | reverse complement strand
TTTTATATAGACTATGAGTAGGTAAAATACTGAAATAAATAAATAAATAAAATGACCTTTTAACCGTTTAACTGATTTTGTTAACCGGTTAAACTTCTAATCGGTCGGTTAACGGTTAAACGGTTAAAATAAGCATCCCTAGTCTATATAACTCCTTTACTGATCACTGAAAATAAAGTAGTTTAGGGTTACGTCATGTTGTACATTGAATAAAACTCTGGCATTTACTGTACATCACTGAACTGTGTTCATCTGTGCAGAAGAAGATGATGGATCAATTTTTGAAAAAGTGTCAAAAGTGGGAATCTTACATAAAACATTTCCACTGAACATTAAGTTAAGGTTATATGCATTCTTGTTTTGTCAAATTTGTTGTAGTAATTTAATGCAATTTCATCTGAGATAAAATTACGGCCAATTCCCAACTTTTTAAAGTGAAAAGTCAATAAACGCCACGTTATTACTTATTACTTAAATATTTAAATACTTTAAATGTAAACTTACGCATTAACTTGAGCAGCTATGTTTTCCCATGCTAACTGTCTGTTTGGCTGATGCAGTCTTTTATTTTTAAATATGTGCTCATATTTGCTATAGCTTTGGATGAGCACATCAAGTTCAGCTGGGAAAAAAAAAAATGCTCTCTTTTTTTCAGATGTTGCCATGGCGACTTGTAATATCTGCGCTATGACATAGTCGCGGTTTACACGCTTAACTCTGAATTAGTGTACTCTGAGTTAATTGACTTAACTCAGATCAGCTGAGTTTTTAATCTCTTGTTAAGTCAACTCAGAGTTCACGTTTAAACCCAGAGTTGGTTGAACCTCTTTACTGAAACAGGCCCCAGAACTGCCCTGAGATTCACATGCATTTTATCATTTCTTTTGAGTAAAACCTGTGTCATATCATATACACGCAGAATTGTCAAGGCATTCATGGCAACCCGTCAAAATAAAAGTCCGGTTTAGACATTGTGCCAGAAATATATATATATTATTTAGAATAATGTATGAGATAGGCTACTACTGCCACTGCTGTTTAAAACATTTATAAAACGTTTAATTTTTTTAATCACACAATATTTAATTTTAATAGTAAATCTTCTATATTTACCAAAAACTAAAATGTGATTACATTTAATTAATTAAAAGACAAACTATTATTCATGCTTTTATTACTTGTGGAAAAACTTGAGAAACAACTTTAGTAGTAAAGAATTTGTACATTTTATTTTTGTTTAACTTTATTAATACAAATTGTGTGCCGAGAACCGTGGATTTTCACTGGCATCGGTAATGAACACTTGAATTTTTTTGAGCACTACTTCAGTGTACATGATGTGAACTGACTTCACTTCAGTGTGAATGATGTGAAGCATCTGACACCTGCTGGCAGAAGCACCCGAGGTTAGCAAAACTTGCCACATTTACCTTGAAGAACTGCAAAAATGTGACTTTGTGACATGATAAGGGATCACCCCGAGGTAAAACCCAGGGTGAAGCACCTTTTACTGTCCATTTCTTCATTTTAAGAGCAAGTGACTCAGTATAGAGAAAAAATAGCAATGGTTACATAATCTGAAAAGGGACAAAGAGCAGCAGTGTCATAGCGCAGAGATCAACAGCTGTCAGATCAAAGTGTTTCTACACTTCACTTCTCCTCCTCTTGTTCCTCTTTCGCTTGCTTTTATTTCTCTCGCAGAAGCACATGCTCATGAAAAGTCCCCGCTTGTTTACTTTTCCAGACGGCCATAAATAATGGCCATTATTTCATAATGAAATCAGGCCAATGGTTTTGATATATGAAGTATATATGAGTATATTCGGGTTGCCAGATCTTCTAAACCAGCCTGTACTAAACAGTAATGCTGTTAGATGTGGGATGCGCTCTCGCCCATGATCATCAGGGTTATGCCACTCACTGAAGCACGATTTTCAGCAGATTTAATGAGAAGTATATATACACTTATAATATGTGTACTGTGTAGAAATATTATGTATAGAAAATATGCACGTGTATATTAAGAAAAAACATGTTATTTTTCTATATTAAATATATGTATTTATTTATTAATAATATAAATTATATGAATATAATTATAGACATTTTAATAAATGTAAATATTTTCTAAATATATGCTGTGTGTGTACAAAATAGATAAATATAATCCATATTTATTAGTAAATATATGCATAATAAACAGAACACATTATGCTGACAGCACTAATTATATTAAAATATACATATTATATATATATAAATCTAACATAATTGTCCTTTACATACGTGTGTATTTATTTTTATATACACATATTTTGAATGTCCTGCAGGTCCTTACGTTCAAGGAGATCAACTGGCAGAGTCTGCGCATAGAGGCGGATGCTATTGAGAGTGACGAGCAGGATCTGGGCAGCACCCCACTGCGCCTCATTACCAATCAAGGACGAATACGCATCGCTCTCAAACGCAGGGTATGGTTTGAATACAAATGGCTGTTTAAACAGTCATAATATCATGCATGCCCCAGAAACATGGGAAAATGACCAGAAACTAGTTACAGTGTTTGTGTAGTTTTTTTTATTGGAAGATTCTGGCCATTGTTGCCCAAAAAGTAGATGTATGCCCTAATTCACAGAATGTTGCATTACATTTTGCATTCATTTTACATTAATGTTGAAGTTAATGTACAGTGTCATGTGAGATTGTTTAACAGGGCATTATCTGGTGCTGCTGATTTTATTATGTACTGCTTTGGTGTACTGGAACTAAGATCAAATCACAATATTATAAAAAAAAACTTTCATACTTGTATTTTGTTTTACTGCAATGTATGTTGTGATATGAAAAATACATATAGTAGACTATTATAAATATTTTATCAGATGACTTGAATAGCTCTATTTAGGAAGAATTAATAGTTCTAGAGTGATTAAGTACATCTCCATGGAAAATGAAAACTCGTGAGTGTAAATACTTATTATTAGGGGTGTAACGATACACGTAATCATATTGAACCGTTCGGTACGAGTCGTTGGGTTCGGTACGCATACGAACCGAACGATTCAGAGGAAAAAAAAAAGAGAATAAACTGTGTAAAATATAATGTTTTTAATGCTACGCTCAACAAGGCAGCGCAAACGATGGGACAGGGAACCCAGACAAGAACCAGAAACACACACATTACGATCCCTGTGGCCTTCAGGTAACGTTAGGTATTTGGATTTTAAACTGGCCTGTTGAAAATAAAACGTGCTGCATGTGAATGGCTCCTAAGTCTTTGGTGACAAACACACCACGAATTTAAATAGTGGCTCTCTGCCCTGTCGTCTCCCCTCACGCGGATTGTCCCGCAGGAAGAAACAGTGCCCTGGATGTCAGTGGATGACGCGCATGGTCTACGAACACGGGACGCTCAGATTTCAGGATCTGAAAAAGCTCAAATCTACTTTTTATTAAGTTTTAATTCATCAATAAATACCATCCAAGGCTGACTTTTCCAAAACACTTCTTTGCTGCTAAGAAGAAACCCCAGAAGATATGTGAAGTATATCTCCATTGTTGTTCAAAGTAAAATAAAAGGGGGGAAACAGGGTCATATTATGTTACTTTTAATAAATAAAAATGTAAAAAAAATTATTCTCTTTTTTAAATTGTATTCTTGCCGTATCGAAAACATACCGAACCATGACACTACTGTATCGTATCGAACCAAACCGGGATTTTTGTGAACCGTTACACCCCTACTTATTATATAGGGCTAAACAATTTAACGCATATCTCTTACAGAAACAATAAAGTGACTGGAAAACAAATCTGTCTTTACTTGAGTTATCACAGACCACATTTCTGTTGAAAAAAATAAATACATTAAAATGTATTGTAATAGCTATACTGTAAAATACAAAATATAGTTTTTATTCAAATGTGTAGTAATTTATTTTATTTTATACTAATAAATGTAAATGACAAGCAAAGAGTAAATAGTGATGAATAGTAATATTTGCATTATTTTTTGTTAAAGTTTTGTTGTTTTTTTCCTTCACTTTCAAACGCTTGGGTTCAAAAAAATAAAATAAATAAAGCAAAGTTATAATGAGCTTCATGCATCCACCGCTTCGCTTTGAAACATGCAGTGCCTATATTTCATGAAATAACACTTCTTATGGTTATTGCACTAATCCATCTCCTGATTTCAACATCTCTTGCAGCTCTGATCAGAATGAAATGATCTGTTGTTCTTCTCAGGTGAAGGACTGTAATGTCTTGGCCTCTAAGCTGCTGTTCATACTGGACGATCTGCTGTGGGTGCTGACAGACTCTCAGCTCAAGGCCATCATCCACTACGCCAAGTCTCTGAGTGAAGCCATGGAGAAGTCCACCCAGCAGAGGAAGAGCATGGCTGCTGAAACACTACAGGTGCCACATTGTCCCCTTTAAATCAATATGTTATAAAAACAGCTTCATGATTCACCACATATGCTTTATATAGGCACGAACATGAAAACCCTTGTCTTGTCCTGCAGCTGGCTCGGGCTTCTTAAATCAGGTTTTGGTGCCTGCATCAGCTGCTCTCTGGGAATGACTCACTGCTCAAGTGTTTATTTATGTCTTATTGTATTTGTGCACCAGACTGCGCCTCCCTCTCCTGGGATCCACTCTCTGTGGACCGAACCTCCTCCACCTGAAGCGGTCGGGACCCCCGGCACTCTGGCCCAGTATTTTGACCTCCACGATGTCAAAGAGTCATCCTACCACACTTTCATCTCCCGACTCGACCTGCATATCTGCAACGACAGTTCCTCAAATTCCGGTAATGTATTTTGTCACAAAGAGTAAAAATTAGGAAATTAAAATTACTGTTCGAGCTGCTCTTATCTGAACAGTGAAATTCAGTGGGACTGTTAATGTGAGCAACAGATTGATTTTAAACTACTTTTGTCTTACTTGAAGCAAAACGCCACCTTTTTTCCATATTTTTTCACTATGTTCTTCCCTTAACTTAGACGAGTTGATGCATATCTCTCCTGTCTCAGAGCATGCTCTTAATCGTTGTTGCGTGCGGCGCCAGTGTGCTAGCATTTAGCTTAGTCCCATTCATACCTCAGCATTCATTTAAAAACCCCCAAACACACTGATGTTACTGCGCCGAGGTCAAAGTGCTGCAAAGTGCTCTTCCACCATACGTTAAAGTTGGATCCCAAGGATTGAATGGAGCTAAGCTGCCCTGTCTCAATGAAGGATAAAAATGCCAAAAATTAAAGAAAGATAAAAGCTAAAAGATAATAATGTAGTTTTAGTGTTCCTTGGAATATTTAAATGAGCTAAACTAACGTGTGTTTCTGCTCTACACACAGATGAAGCTCCTCCTCCAGGCACACAGGGTGCGATGCAGCTGACCTTCCGCAAGCTGGGCTTTGACTATTACCCGTTCCACAGACCAGGTGACTCTACTTCAGATTATACACGCTCTACTGAGTTGGGTGTTTCTATTTCAGACCATGCCATCCAAAATCTTAACTTCACACTTCATACGTTTTTGAAAGAAGTCTCATGTTGGCCAACATTTAATTTATTTGATCATATTACAGTAAAATAGTGAAATATTATTACAATTTAATAATCAATTCAATATTTTGAACATATACTTGGATCAAAACATTTCACCAAAACACTACCTGTTCTTGTCTCAGGACAACCCTGAAGAACCCTTTTGATCCACTTTAAATGTTGACTACTGTATATGTATATTAATATAAACAATATTGTACATAAATATATTAAATATATAAACTTAACACACACACACACACACACATATATATATATATAATATGTATGTGTGTGTGTGTGTATTTATATATGCATAATAAATATACAAACTACACACATATTGCTATTAATTGTTTGACTGATTTTTTTCCCAAGCTTTCTGACCCCAAGGTTTTGAATAGAGCTTTTCTGTTTTATGCTTTAAACTGTGTTTGATATCAGTGTATTGCATGAATGGTTGACTGTAGGGTAAGAGAGACAGATGTGTAGTTGAGAGACGTGTTGTTTAGTGGCGTATGCTGCGCTGTACAGGCGATGGCTGTCGACACTGGGAGCGTCACTGCGGGGCGATGGAGTCTCGTGCTCAGTGGGCGGCCAAACTGCTGCAGGAGTTTCAGAGGAGGGTGGAGGATCTGGGCATCCCTGGACCACATGCAGACCCAAATGTGTCCACGAGAGACTCTCCGGCCAAAAAAATTAAAGGTAAGCATTCTCTGAATGTCTACTCATCCTGAATCTAACAATGAATATTGTTGTTACTGTGAATGATTCATCAGTGCACGCTATTCGAGGGAATAATAAAACGTCCCTCACTCGGCCCGGGGGGTGAATAAAGTCCTCCCGTAGACTATTACTTAGTCTAAGCACTAAAAAATGATAAAGTGATGCATCAGTTCCTCAAAAAATGGATGTATTTGACATGAACGTTTTTGAGAGTTTGCTTTGTAGTGTTAGATTCTTAATGATGAGTTGGTCTTGTTTTGTAATGCACAGATGGAGAATCGCTGTCCAATTTAAGTCCTGAGCGCTCTCAGACCTCGCGGCGGACTTCAGCAGCCACCCCGTCCTCAGCATCTTCACTGAAGAGACTCCGCTCCAGCTGCATGGTGATCCGCGTGGATGACCTGGACATCCATCAGGTCTGAGACAGCTCTACACAAACATACAGAATCATTGAACCCCATTGAGTATGACAGCTTTTATATTCTTATATACCGTGATGATTAAATCTCCATCTGTCCATTTGTTGTGTTTTAAAATCATTTTTTCAAAGTGTGTATATACCTTTCTGTTTATGTGGAGAATGTCTAATTTGAACAAGGCTTTTAGATGTCTAAACATATCACAGGAAACTGTATCATAAAAGTCTGCTAAAAGAGAAAGCACAAGTTTGTATTTGTTTTTACTCTTTCACCATGTCATCCCTTTTTGCATCACAAGGACAAAGCGGCATGTGATGTATTGCCGATGGTATGCTTTGGTCATGCTGTGGTTTACAAATAAAGACCAGAAATGGGAAGTTCAAGGGCGACATGACAATTTTGACGAGTTTCATTAACATAAATTGGACACGTCAGACTAATTCAGGAAATATGTGTAAAGAATCCATGCATTCATGTCTATCATGAGAATAACATAAACTTTCAATTTTAATGTCATGTGTCCTTAGGGCTTGAACATTTCATCAGTGCTGTCACTTATGACATAATGCATGTTTTCTGGTGTTTACAGTTGTCTCTGTAGCTTAAAAAAAAACATAAGTGTGTACTCTTAAAGCTATAGTTCTCAGACTTATCAAGGGTGAATAACACTATAGGGAAAATATAGGGAGAAAAGTCTTTAGATAAATGTCATCCTCAAATATTAAAAAATGAGTCCCTAGTTCAAATGTTCAGTGTAAAATGTATCACCATTTCCACAAAAAATAATAAATAATTACAAATAATAAATGATAATATTTATTGATCAGCATATTAAAATGATTTCTAAATGATCATGTGACACTGAAGAAATGATGCTGAAAAGTGAGTTTTCATCACAGAAATAAAGTATATTTTACTGTATAAATGTAGTTGTTATTGCTGTATCCTTTTAATCAAATAATGGAGCCTGATAAAAGACTGATGAAATAAAGAAAACACATGTTATTAAAGACCTATCTGTTGCTGTAGGTGTCCACTGGAGGCCGTCACAGCAAGAGAACACAGTCTCTCCTGTCCTGCAACCGCAAATCCTTACATCTCCCAGACAACACTCCTGCGATTCACCTTCAGTTCACTGAATACTACTTCCCTGATAACCCCGGACTTCCTGGTGCGTTAGCTCTGATTTTTCACATTCATTGATCACCTTCGTATGAACAAACTCACATTCTTGTGTGACTGCAGTGTGAAGGTTAATCTGTCCTGTTGGGAAAGAGCTTATTTATCTGAATCTCTTTATTTTCTCTAGTTCCCTGCTCTAATCTTTATGCCCAGCTGAATGGTCTACAGCTGTGCCTGGATGGCCCGAGTGTCTTGTGGATGACTCTGTTCTCACGGGGGCTACACAGGACGCTAGATCAGGTCAAAGCCTTTTATCACCTCCAAGACAGCAGCAAGACGGACGAACACATCGATATACGCCTGGATGCAACACAGCTGAAGGTAAACCCACGAATCTTATGTGCTTTCAAGTACTTTCGGTGCTACTTTTTAAAAATTATTTTCTCTTTCTTTATCACAAGCCAAGTTTGCACCCAAAGTTGCACATTAAATTTGTGTGCAAAACTGGAATATTATATAAATATTGCATTTGTGAATAAGCACCATTTCCACCCAACAAGTAAAAGAGAACGAAATTGCCACTTCCTGAAAAAACCCTCCACTGAAAATATGTTCGGAGGCTGTTGAAAAGCCTTGAAAAACGAAACAAAAACAAAACTCCGTTATAAAACAGATATCTTTGTTTTTTCGAAAACATCTGTTTTAGCTGAAACTTATTTCTTTTCAGCTCATCATTCCTCTGGAATCCTCCATCTTGGATCACCAAGACCGCCCTCAGTCCCTGAGCATCAACCTTCCTCAGATCGGCCTCAGCAACACACGCCACGCTCCTCACGGTTCCCATTCGGACCTCAGCAGCACCTACAGCAGCTTCTCCGCCCGCTCTTTCTTCCATCCCAAGTCAAGCCAGCCTTTCCCTCGTGACCAGAGCATCCTCCATCCCCTGCCGTCTGCATTCCTTCTACACTGTCTGGAAAACGAGTCCCTGTCGTTAGCGCACAAATGGCCCTCTCGCTGTCAGGACGTCTGGTCAGTTAGTCTGTCCCGAGTGACTCTTGGATTTGAGGGGGCTCGTCGGGGGCTCAGAGGGAAAGCTCTTCCCTTTGTTGAGCCTTTTGCCATGACCTTGTGGATGTGCCGACCTTCTGCCTTCAAAAAGGACTCGAGTATAGATGCCAGTTCAAAATCCCCAACCGAATCTACTCAAAAACCTCTCATAGACTCAATGCAGGATGTAAATAACGTCCTTTCTAGTGAAGTCCACCAAACCGAAGATCTAGTCAACTCTCCCATGGCCTCCATTCATATCTTAGCCCAATCCATCACTCCTGTCAAAATGTGGCTCAACCATTACCAGTTTGTAGCTCTTTTGAGGATGAAGGACTACCTTGCCCGGCTAGCTGGAGATTTGACCAAGGACGTCCAGGGTTTTGGACAACCTGAACATAAAGCATCAGATCCCCCTTCGGTTTGTGTCTCAATGCTAATGGAGGCGATAGAGCTTGCTCTACTTCTTCCTCCTGCAACATCCGAGCCAGTAGAAGAAGCCCATTCTCGGGGAACGGACAGTCCTAGCTTGACTGACTCTGACCTGTCACCATCCCACCACGCTGGTGAGCCAGGCCTGCTGGAGGACAGCGGGACAGCAGGGAATGAGGTTCGAGAGGATGATGCTGAGCAGGAGGGCTCGGTAGAGGAGGCTTGCGAAGCCGTTGAAGAAGGAATGGATGGACCTACAGGGCAGGATGGTGAAGCTCAGGCCACCATTACTTCCTCGTCTCCTCCACTTTCTCCAGGAAATTCTGCATTACTGTCTCGTCATAGCTCCACTTTCAGCTTGGAAGGGGAGCTGTCCAGTGCCCTGAGTGCCACCAAAGGTGTCACCAAAGACGCGCTCAGCGCCTCCCTGGATCTCACCAAGGGTGCGCTGTCCATCACGAAAGATGCCTTCAGCATCCTGAGCCGGGGTTCTGGCATGACTAAACTCTTCACTCCTCAAAACAAGTAAGAGCTTTGATATGGATTGCATTGATATGGCAAATCTGGTATCTCCTTGCACTGCTGATGAACTCTTTCAGTTATTGTTGACTCCATCCTATAAAATATCGCATGATCAGAGCCAATTAATTTGTGGTTAAGCTCCAAACAATGTATTTTTTGTTTCTGAGTATCTGGTCATCTTTTAGATGAGCTCACATGCAGTGCACACAGTACATAATTGAAAAGAGCTGACACTGCTTGTGGTTATTCTAGTGAATGTCTATATTTAGGAAGACATGCTGGGCTGTATGGGATACTGTTAGTGACAGTTAATTTGTTCAGTTTGTGTATGTTATTAACCCTTTCAGAGAAAGAGACAGTGAACCTAAAATGAAATGCTATTGTTTACTCACTACTATGTTCTTATGAATCTATAAAACTTTTATTTGTCTTAAAAAACAAAAGATATTTTTTAAAAGATTTCTGTCCCTCCATTCAAAGTCCATGACACCACAATTTGGATGCATCATAAATGTAATCCATATAAACCTTTAGGTCTTTATGAATGTTTCGATGTCTGGTGCTTTGATTTTCAATGGAGAAGGCTCTCAGGTTTCATTACAAATATCCTTTTTACGTTTTTTAAAATTATTAGTTTTATGAGTTTGGAATTACGTGAAGATAAGTCATTAATAACAAGTAATAACTATCCCATTGCTGTTTAATCATTTACTCTTCCTCTCCTCTACCCTTCCTAACATTGTGGTTAATGACTTGTAATTCAGCTCAAGTGTCATTTGTTGATATGACTTCTGTAGGGAGCAAAGTGCGCGGCCAGAAGAGTCCAGTCCCTCTATAATGGGCAGCCTGCGGCTTCAGTCCATGAAACAGTCACCTTCCCAAAATTCCTGTGACAGTGCCATTTTGGAAAGTAGTCTGGCGGACGATGGCTTGTCCATTGATAGTGACATCAGTGAAAACTTTGTCATCCTCATGGACTCTGGTACAGCACTTGCACTTTTATTTTAAGAGCTGTAACTATAACTGTCAGGGTCTAAGTCACATGTGTTTGTGTTGTTGTAATTCAGAGTCTGGTGTGGAGTCTTTGCATCCTAATGGTACAGGTGTCTCGGGCAGCTGTGTTAGTCCAGCTCCAGGAACAGAAGGCGGGTCATCAGCAGACCTCAGCAGCTCCCTGTCCCAAAGCACTGAAGACATTGCTCAAGATATGGTGAGTTGTAGCACATCTGCATAGAAGATCATCAGAACGGGCATGTTCACACTGTTGTAAATGCAGTGCTCATTGTACAAATCTTAAAAAAATCTTATCTTTTATTTATTTATTTGTATAAATTATGCTAGATATTTTTTTCTCCTGTATAATTATTCTTATTTCCTTAAGTGGGAAAAAGGCAGGTAATAAGTACTTTACTGGTCAGTGAGGGAAAGTTTAGAAATCAGTCAGGAATGATCAACAGCGTTTACTTTGTTCGTAGTTGTGTGATTTTTAATAAACATTTTTTCCCCCCTCAGGTGTCTGTGTTAGTTTTGTGTCTGAGTCGAATGGGGTGCCTGATGGAGATGCGCGGTGAAGATATCGTGGTGGCGCTGGAAGCCCAAGAGCTTGTGCCTAAACAACATGGCAACCATAAAGTCACAGACCTGCTGGCAGGACTGGCGCTTACACAGGGTTAGGATGCTAACTGTGAACATAAATTAGTCTTAGTTGCCTGTGCATATTTGTAGCAGTAGTCAAAAAATGTATTTTAAGATATAATTTAAGCTCATGTTCCATGAAAATTTTAGGTGTTTTTGTCAAACGTTTTTGATTAGTAATATGTGTTGCTAGGAACGTTATTTGGAGAACTTCTAAAGTGATTTTCTCAATATTTAGATAATTTTGCACCATCAAATTCCAGATATTAAAACAGTTGTGTTTATCCTAACAAACCATACATCAATGGAAAGTCCTATATATTCAGCTTGATTCAAATTTTGTATAAATCTCAATTAAAAAAACAAAAAAAACAAAAACAAAAGGACCCTTTTTGTGGTCCAGGGTATGCAAAAATATTACCAATATGCCTTTTAGGCTCTTTACTTCAAGGATAATAATTATTATTTTTATTTATTTATTTATTGTGGAAATACTATTTTTTGTCCTGTCTGTTTACAATAACTGTTTACATGAATCTCATGACCAAACATTTACAAGATACTATTGGTGATCACTTTCACTGAGCACCACAACTGACTCTCAGTGTTTGAATGGCCTGGTGCTGATTCAGCTTTTCAGAAGTTGCAAGATGACGCAAACCAGAAGGCTTTAGTTTCTTTGGTGTAAAGCTGCATCCAACCTGATCACATGAGATAAGAACTATTTTACAAATTGGTGATTTTGTATGAATTTGTACAATATTATTAATACAGAAACATGATTAGAAATAAAGAAAGCATGAAAGTCCACTTTTTAATGTAACCATCAGTTGGGCGTAAGCAGATAGTACATGCAAATATGTTCATACAAAGCCACTCCAAAACAAAAAAATCTAGTATACTGGGGACATCTGCTTCATAAGATCACCCAGTTAAAGGAATAGTTCACCATTCCATCACTTGCCCATCATCAGATGCTCTGCAGTCAAAATATCTGCTAAAAACATCACAAGTCATCCACACACCACTCCAGTCCATCAGTTAAAGACTTGTAAAGCAAAAAGCTGTTTGATTTAACAAACAAATCCATCATTAACACATCTTTCAATTCAAAGCCTTGCTTCCAGGCTAAAATATGACTCCTCTATCCATAATATTGCTTTCTTCAGTGTAGAAACAAAAAAACCACAACCCTCTTTTTTAAGTGAGCTATAGAGAAGTACAACCCTGTGCACAAGCACATTGTACATGCTTCTAAACACTGGGGAAATTGGATATTCATGCAGATCAGGTGACGCACCCATACAACTCATGGTATGTGTCTTTTCACTCCCTGGATATGAAGTCAGGAACTTGTGCATCTCCAACCACTAATTATTCACGACTTAAAGCATGCAGTCTGCTCCTCCAACCGTATGTTAATCTGTCTTTGCAACCACCCCATATAATTACTTCCTTCACACTCTTCATTTCTATAGAAACTGATCCTCAAACTGATGTTAACATCATGCAGTATGGCACTTATATAGGATTTTTTTATTTATTTTTTTTCACAACAGCTGGTTCTTCCTTCCCAAGTGCTCCTCTGTCTCCTGGGCCCCGGTCTCTTTCCTGTGCCCCAGCAGCGGCCCTCAGGATGGAGATGGGGCCGCGTGCGAGCAAACACTCTCCTCTGTCTGAGAGCATGGGTTTCATGGAAATGTGCTTGACAGGGTGCAAAGCTGAGCTCCTGGCTTCTACCTTAAACACCCTGGGACCCTTTCTGGAGGATGAGCTCAGCGCAGATCCCCAGCC
Source organism: Enteromius thamalakanensis (assembly GCA_032357475.1). Classification (NCBI taxonomy): domain Eukaryota; kingdom Metazoa; phylum Chordata; class Actinopteri; order Cypriniformes; family Cyprinidae; genus Enteromius; species Enteromius thamalakanensis. The sequence goes on along the minus strand of JAUCMT010000054.1, from coordinate 2,910,941 downwards.
AATGAGACTGTGGTTCCGGGACACTGCTATTACACTAAAGGTGAGAATGAGGGTCAAATGATGCCCATAATCAGATCTAATGGTCTGCATTACCAGAGATTACCAGCTGATCAGACAAGTTTTCTGTCCTGTATTCTCTGTTTCTGACAGGACGATGCTCCTCGTGTCTACCCAACCGCCCCTCAGCCTGTTCCTGTGCTCTTCTCTCTGGACGGTATTGTGCTGGAGCGTTTGGATGATGGAGTCCTCAGCTTGAGACGTGAGGCTTTGGGTTACAGCAGCTGCTCAGATTACAGGATATCTGTGCTGTCACCTGTTAAACTAACATTTGCTTCCTCTGTTTCACATTTACGCATGCAGCTGCACAGAGCCAATCAGGGATCGAGACTGAAGGGGACAGAGATAGAGCTGGCCCGTCCTGCTTTAGAGCTGAAGAGCAAAACAAGGTATCATATATTAGAAAATGATTGTACACAATGTACAGTAATGTAGCATTATTTATGTGTTTGGCCTGTTTGAGTTTGGTTTGAGATGCTAAACAGGGCATCTGTCACTATTGGATCTCATTTTAATCCTTAATTCATTTGAACATGTGATGTCAGATTGGACATAGAAATATGAAGAATAATTTCGATGTTGTTGTGTGATGCCTCTTGATGAATATTTAATTATACACAAGCGCAAATAATAGGTTTGTATGGTAGGCCTTTTTGAGTAATAAAAATTGTGATTAGGCCAAAATTCAGAGATACAACTTTAAATTGAAAGTAAATAAAAATAAAAAAAAATTATGAGATCCCAAGTCCACACTGATATAAAAAGAAAAATATATATATATTTGTGATATTTTATTTTATAAAATATATTTATGAAACTGAAATTGTTATTATGAGTTTTTTTAATAATTGACTTTATAGCTCGTAATTTCAGCTCATAATTTTTTTTTTTTTTTTGTTTATTTATTTATTGTTTTGTCAGTGCCAACATGTAATAATTATGACTCATAATTTTGACTTTCATTTCTTTTTACTTTTTTCATTGAAAATATTTCATTCTGTAATTATGACTTGATGTCTCAGTTTTGATTTGTTATCTCATAATTGAATTACTATATCATCATTTCAAATGTTCATAATTGTGATTTTTATGCCATAATTATGATTCAAAGCCTCACTTTTTATGTGGCCATGTAAATTAATTTTAGTTTTCCAGTTCTTGGCTACAATTCCTTTTGAGGGCAAGAGAAGACACTCAAGTGTCAACAGTGGCATTCGATATCTTAATTACATGTCTGAAGCCTAAATGTCTTTTATTATTTATGGCTGAAAGTGTGTATTGCTACAGCTGCTCTAAAATTGTCTCTTAAGTCCTATTCGGCCGATACTACACTCAACAAAAATATGAACACAACACCTTTATTTCTGCTCCAATTTTTCATGAGATTGAGGGTGGCTGATGTTGGTATCAGGTAAGTAAACACATGAATAATTGAAATCAATGGTTACTTTAGCTACTCCTAAAAAATCCAATCCTAGGATGATGCAAAATGTGACCACAAGCTTCACACCATATATCTCACACTCCCAGAGGACCTTTCCCTGAGTTCGCTGACTTTGACCATTGGCAAGCATAAAAGTTTGAGTACTTTGGATCAGATGCTCGCCGTCCCTTCTCAGCCTCAGCCAAACCTTTTTTTGCGGTAAGGAGAAGGTGCTTCCTGTGTCAATTACAGCCTTAAAATAAGTGCGATTTAGAATTGTTGGAGCTTGAAGAACATTGTTACATTGATAGTTGGTAACTGGATCAATGAGTAGAAGCTGGTTTTCCTGACCTCTTCCCCCAGAATATTTCTTTTTCTGTTCCTCATCCTTCCCTTGATCTCTTTTTATTTTCAGCCCAATCCTTTTCTATTTGGGTACCAAGACGGACCAAATCATCAACCGTCTTCACTGTT
>JAUCMT010000054.1:2836546-2849924 GCA_032357475.1 Enteromius thamalakanensis | reverse complement strand
TATTAAATATATTTAAATATAATATCAAATATAAGAAAATAAATATATAAATGCATTAACATGTAAATACTTTCTAAATATACACTGTATGTGTGTGTTTTAATATAAACATAATAAATAAACGCAGCATGAACACATATATTATGTAAATAAAGACTTTTATTTTTGATGTGATTAATTATGATTAATCATTTGACAGCGCTACTTTTTACTCTTTATAAAACAAAAAGTACTCGTTAATATGCAAGTATTTGGTGAAAATTGTCAGTATTGAAGGAATCACATTTATTTTTAATATAATCAATAATAATCAATATTTCTTGTTTTTGATTAGCTTATAGATATATATATTTTTTTTGATTGCCACCTTTGCAAAAGAGAGGGATACAGGTTTAGGCTAGAAGTATGTTAAGTACGCAGCATAATTGGATCCCATGATGCTTTAAAATGCTGCATGCGTAGGAGTAAGGTTTTAGAACAGAGCTTTGTTGTTCATTACTTTTTTTTTTTCTTCGCAATCTCACATCTGTCACGCTGTCCGAGCACTGTCTAGTGTGCAGTAGACAGTTAATTATCTCTGTGTGCAGCATCTGTTTTGTGTGTGATTGTGCGTCTGACAAAAACTAGACATTCCTGAATATGCGCATATTGGTGTTATTTTTTTCTGCAGCGAAAGACCACTGCACACATTGACCTACGACCTTCAGGGTCCAACACAAACACTCTGCAGCCACCTGCGCCTCACTTGAACACAGGACCGACATCTGGAGGTGAGTGTGAATGCTTAAGGAGCTCACTTACTAATGAAGCTGTAAAAACTTTGCATTATTGTTTGCCGTGGTTGAATAACAACAACCGTTTGAGTGACAAATACTGTTTAGCAGTCAAAAATGTATCTAGCAATTGAAGACACTCTGTAAAATGTTTGCCATCTGTTAAAGACTTAGATTTGGGCTGTTTTTAAAGAAATAGTTCATTAAATACTATTTACTCAATCTCATGTCACTTATACTGAGAAGTGGGGGGGGGGATGTTATTTCAATGCTTTTGCGTTGTTTAACAAAACCTTTGAATTGTCTTAGCATGACATATACTTTTGCATTTAATTATTTATCTTTTGTTTGTGCTTAACTAAAATTTTGGTTTTATTCACTTTTGCTTTGCTCACTTAACTTTTGCGTTCTCTTGCACAACTTTGTGTTCCTCGAAAATGATTAATAACATAAGAGGAGAGTGGGAAATATTTATATTTCAGTGCATCTCATTGCTTTTAACTTTTTCATCCTTTGCCATTTCTTCATTTCATGAATTTTAACAAATGTTTGTGCTGTTTCTTTCCATGCAAGTTCAAAAGATAAAAACTAACAAGCAAACTTCTGAAGTATACCACAAAATTTGTCCAAATGTAAATTTTTGGGTGACCTATTTTAAAATATACGAATTTGTCAACCATTTTGGAGCAGGAATATTAGTAGGATGATGCAAAGTTGGACACACACACGTTATGTCCCTGTTTGTCTCTGTGTCCCTCCCCGATCCTCTTAAAGCCTTGCTTAACTTAGAACAATGTTTACTCAGTGTAACACGACCCTAGTTTGCATTACCAAGAGGAGACCCTTCTGATTCGGTTGCTTGCTACTCTAGTCTTATAAAGAAACAATGAGAACGGACATGTATTGTTGAATGGCACAAAATATTTTAATATGGTTGCGTTAAGTGTGATAAACGTCAGTGTAATTTATATTAACGCCTGAGGTTCTCCTTGTGTTTCAAAACAAACAGCAGAAGCGTCTCTCGTCTTCTCCTTGCCCCTCCCTCGCCAAGCTTCAGAGACCTCAGCTGTCACCTCCACAGCCGTGCTGCATGCGCTCAGCACCTGTCAGTTACTCTGCAGGAAATCAGCTTGTAGACGCACACTAGCACACACCCAAATAACAGGCCGTTAGCTCACCATATTTCTTATGTCAGGGTTTCGCAGCAGGCGCCATGCATCAGTGTATTGAAAACTTGAACTTGGGTCTGACCTTAGTGCTTTGGAGATGAAAGCTTCACCCTAAGTGCAAAATCATGTAGTGCGTTTTAAACATTCCTTCCTTCTTTTAATAAACGCTGCTCACTGTTGGCACGCGCTTAGAAAGCTCTTAGCACTTAGCCGAGGAGATCACAACAGCTGAAGGATGAAGTCAGCCCAGGGGTGACATTACTTCAGTTCATCACATGTCAGCACTGCTCATGGGTGCTTGGCTGTGTTCGAAATGGAAAAACTAGCATGCAAGTTAATCAGTACAACACTGTATACACACTGTATTCTGCCTACTATTTATAAAAAATAGGTAGCGAAGAACGCGAGTGAGAACTCTGATTGGATGTTTAGTTTAGTAAATGAAGACACGGAGCGTTTTAATGTTACGTGATCTTGCGAATACTTTTATAACAACATGAGCCACTTAAAATGAAGAAAGTTATCAATGTTACTGACATTCAAAATGGTAATCAAGCACTGATTTTGTTTACGTTTTGTATATTGGAGTATCTTTAGAGTGTTACAACAGTCTGGTGCTTCTGACTCGCAACCTTTAAGTAAGTTAAGTTTTCTTCTAAAGGTAGTTGCTTGTTATTGAAATCGGCTTGCAGTATTCGGGCAATCGCAGTGCACTGAATAGCTGGCCAATCAGAGCACACCTCACTTTTTTAGAATTTGTGTCCGTGTGTAACTTTTTACAAATCGCCTTGTTTCAGGGGGCGGGGCTTAGAGGAGAATCAAAAATGTACAATGTGTGGAAAATGTGTTTTTTGCACCTTAAACACATTGCATTACACCAAATACACAAAATAATGCTCTTTTTAGCTACAAGGCACGTGTTAGTTTGCAGTGCACCTGTTTGGTTCAGGCGACATTGTTGGAATTCGTCGCTGTTAGTTCTTTGAAGTTGACTTGATGTGTCCCGACCTTAAAAAGATCTTGACTGGTTCGAAATAATAATTTTCCAGTCTGATAAGTTGAATTTACCCCAAACCTCTCTAAAGCCAGCCAAAAGACCAGTCTGACCAAGATAAGACATGAGAGAATTAAAGGGATAGTTTACCCAAAAATGAGAATTGTCATCAATTACCCTATTGTCATTCTAAACCTGTAAGACCTTCATTTATCTTCAGATCACAAATTAAGACGTGTGATCAGTGGTAATGGTAACGTGTGATAAGTGGTTCAGTGGTAATTTTAAGAAGCTACGATAATACTTTTTATGTGCATAGCAAAGAAAAAGAATTACATTGTGATTTATTTTTAATCAAACCTTTATCACCATCTATTTTACACACTGCGCTATGAATTTTTAAGAAAACTACATAGAGATTCCTTTCTTCTATTTAAAGTGTTTGAGATCAGTTTCGTTTTAGTGTGTAGTCACAATAACCAGCAGATTTGCTAGTTTTTCAGTTGATTCAGTAGAAGTTGCACGAATATGACGCACATTAAGACATTAACAAAGACAAAGACTTCAAGGTACTAGGTTTAGAAACGGCTATGGTGGTTTTGGCTAGGAACGTGCTTTTATTTCATTGAACATTGAATGATTTAACCAGTGCGTGCTTGTAGTTACTGGAAACAGACATGTTGTTTGAGTAAACGCCTGACTTTCTCTTGAAGAAATGCTGGATAAAGCCTTGGGTTTGGATGGAGAACAGCACTGACTTCACCTTCTCCAGAGGGCCTTGTTGATTGTAAATTGACGTCACAGGTTAGGCTTCAGGTCACAAACGCAAACACAGTCTCCAGAGCTGCCTGTGTGTGTATGTTTTTAGGTGTGTCACTTACATGAGGAAAGTGATTGCACACGTCAGTGCCTCACAGAGTGGGCGGTTTATTCAGTCCCAGTGCCTTGGAAAACATGAAGTTCTCGGGAGAGAGTTGTTGCATTGTAGTTTGTCGTAAACCAAAGCAGAGTTGAGTTCACTTAAACAGAAGCTCACATTGCCACAACGGTTCCAGCCCCCTGATTTTGCTTCAAGATTTAAATTTTGCGACCCCCAAGGATAGTCTTAGTCATATTGTTTTCTCCTTATTTGTGCACTCATTTGTCGCCTCCTTGAGGTTTGTTACCGCCTAAGTAATGCAGGATGTTACCGGTGCTTGAAATGTGTTTGTGTGCTTGCATAGAGAATATTTCTGGCCTTAGGCTCTGACATGGCCGACTTGTTTTTCTTGTCACCAAACACCACACGCGGCACCAGGACATCTCTGGTATGGTGGCTGTTTGCCCAGGCGCCTGGCTCGTATCATAGACCTGGGGTTGGTTTTATCTCTTGGCCTGTATGTGTTGTTTTTTCAAGAAGAGACATTTCGGACAAGCGCAGTGCATATGCAGAAGAGAACTGAACTGGACGAGTGCTTTTCACTTGTCACATTTTCAAATATACACTTGCAGGGTTTGTACTCGTAGTTCATTCATCATTCTCGCCAGAAGACATCTATGCAAGAGCACAAGTGAAACAGACGTGAATGTGGGCTAACAAATTCAAATTGCACAGTCCCACTGTACATGTTTGTGTTTCTTTAGCGATAGTGAATCCCAGTCCTAAAGGGGTGCTATAGTTCCCTAAATGTCTGTCTAGCTGTAAAATCACATGCAGTCTAAGTATCTCCTACATTTTAATGAAGGACTTTTTTTTTGCTTAAAAAAGAAGCATGCTCTGAATAGTATGAATGACTAGTATGAATTAAATTCTGACAAATTACATCTGCCATGTTGTCACTGCGATTCCATTACCCTTCAAAATGTGTACACATTGAAATTGCAAATGTAGGCAATGGTAACAAGTCAATTTTGCAAAAACTTAAAGGAGAAGTTCACTTTCAAAAAAACTTTTGCTGATAATATACTCACCACCATGTCATCCAAGATGTCCATGTCTTTCTTTCTTCAGTCGAAAAGAAATTAATGTTTTTGACGAAAACATTCCAAGATTTTCCCCCATATAATGGAATCTATTGAGACCCAAACGTCCACATGACAGTTCAAGGTGCGAATGACAGATTCAGTGCAGCTTCAAAGGGCTTTAAACAATACCAGACGATGTATAAGGGTCTTATCAAGCGAAACGATCGTTCATTTCCAAAATAAATACAAAAGTTTAAGTTTTATAATGCGCGTTGGTGACGTAACGTAATACGCAATTACGTAATAAAAAAAAAATAATTTTCTATTGCACTGTATTTGCTAATGTACACTGTAGCGCCCCCTGTGGTGATGCAGAGAATGCTCTTTTTTTTTTTAAATCAAGCTTGCTTAAAAGTATCGATCACTTTTATTTATATAGCACTTTTAGCAATACAGATTGTAGCAAAGCACTGAGCATTATCAAATAGAAGAACACAGTGATGGTGATATATAATAACGAGAATTAAACAATTTATTTACCAAATTCAGAGGCAGCCTCTGTAATCAAAACCACGATAATAACTAAAAGTTAGGTTCCCCCAATTAAGCAAGCCAGAAGCGACAGCGGCAAGGAACCAAAACCCCATCCCCCAGAATAGGGGAAAAAGTATTAATGTATTTGCCTATAGCATGTTTCAGGCCAGAGAGAGAGAGTGTGTAAAAAGAGATATAGTATGTAATTTTTAATATTTCCAACGCATATCTGTGTGGCAACTTGGTGTTTGTAAGAAAGAAAGCGAGTGTGTTTCTTTCACAGTCATCTCTGTGGTATCCTGTTTCAAGCTTGCCACTCATAATGAAGGGAATCCTTAGTCAGGCATAACCTCTCTGGAAGCAAGCCTTATAAAGCTGTGTGCTTGTTAGTAGTGCGACAGTGAGAGAGAGAGAAATAGGGAATAGAACAAGCAAGCCACAAACAGCTTTCTGTGGAGAAAAGTCCACTGCTCAGAGCCTGTGCTTGGAATTTTCTAACACAGGCACATTGGAATTGGTGAGCCCAACTTACTTACTTTTTTTTGTCCCCCTCCCTTTTTCCAGTCAGAAAACAAAAACAGATCTGTTTCAGACACTGGACAGTAGTGGAGTGGGCGGTTTCATGTTATCTGGTCTAGATACAGCTCTCCAGTCCGTGTGTAACTCTCTCAGTCTCTTCTCTGTTCTCTTGACAGAGAGCTCCTTGCACGGTCAGGATACAAGCGCTGCCGTTCCTGAGCAGTTCACTGGTCTGCTTCACGGTTCCTCACCGGTGGTCGACTGTCGGGAGGAAGCCTTCAAACTGCCGTCCTCTGGAGTGAAGTCCGGTGAGGCTTCCAACGCGTCGACATCCGCCAGCTCCGCCTCCCTTACCCATCCCAAAACGACAGTCGCCATGGAAACCATTCTCCAGGACACTGACCCCAAAGCTATCTACGCCACGGTCCACAAAGAGCCACGGGATTCATCGAAACACAACTCACCGGCCCGCGATTCTCCGCTGACGAGAAGGATGCCTCCGCCGGGTGATCTCAAGCTCGCGCGAAGCCTTTCGAAGTCTGACTCCGACCTGCTGGTGTCCCCACCCGGTGAGGAAGAGACTGGGTTGGGCGGCCGGAGTGAATCAGTATCCAACTGTAGCACCACCAAGAGAAGACTGGAAAAATCACCTTCGTTCACTTCCGAATGGGACGAGGTAAGAGCTCCCCCTTGTGGCGTGGATGTATTACATTGTACACACATGAGTGACGCTTCCATAGTCTACTTTAGACATTGTAGTTCACATGCAGTTACAAAGTTATAGTTAGTAAAATGTCTTAAGTTGGCTATTGTAGTAAAGTTTAACTATGAATAGGAATAAATTAGAAATTCAAACGGCAAAAAAAATTACCAATTTTTTCATATTTAAATGCTATTGACTGAAAGAGAAAATGAGCTGAAAATACAAAAAATTTGAATGATGTGTATTCTTTAGCGCTTTTTTCTTGTAGCATACTGTAGGGTTCACAGTAGACTAAAGTCAGTTTGAGGTTTATAGGTTTCATTATTCTATAATTATTAATTATTCATTAAGATAGTTTAGGAACATTTGTTTAAAATAGGTGTCAGAATTGCATTTGAGGAACATTTAGGTTCACAAAGCTGATAAAATAATTAATATTCATTAAATGATTCAGGCTGCATTTTAAAATATGCAATATTTCAGAAGTTGTTTTATTTTTACATCACATTTAAAGATGTCTTAAAATCATATGTAATTTTTCATTTGGGTGCATCATTGCACAAATATATTAATCCAAGTGATAATCTGATGCAATTCACAGAATCTGCCTAATTGTTAGTAGCTGGAGTCCTTTGGAAACATTTATGAGCTACTGGAAATGAATGGTAAATGGTGACCTTTCAGTGTGTCGTTTCTCATTGAGCAGTGAAATGTGCATCCAAAAACAGGTCCATACAAGCATCCTCTTTTCTAGTTTAAAGATCTGATGTTTTGTGATAGTTTTTCTGGGATTTGAAACAGGAATTCTTTCTGGGGGTGTTCAAGGAATGCTTTGGCTTCAGTACACCTTGTCCTCATTTTTTACGTTATTTCCAGTTTTCAGCTTGTCTTTTCTGCCTGTAAACCAGGTGAATTTCACACAATGTCCAAGCATGGTTTCTTCCAAGAAAGGAGATGCTATAAATATATATGTGTCCTTGTTTACATGGAGCTTACCAGGTTGTCTGCCAGACTATTGTCTTGAATCTGCAGAAGAATATAAACTCGTCGTCTTCTTGTGGTCTGCATATGTTCATGATGTCAGATGATGAAAAACAGTGTAAACTATAGCCATTTGTTGCATTTAGGTGCATGACAAGCCTCATAAGCCTAGAACAGTAGTCCCAACACAAAAGTGAGTATTTGGTTAATAACAGACATTTTTAACAGAAGAATTACTGTTCTCATTACTTCACAGTTCTGGCTTCATAAACCTTCTCTAAACTTGACTCAGCATGGAACTTGCTTCACTTTTAAGATCGCATATGTCCATTTGAGAAAAAGTCAAGGGAAATGTCTGTAATCCAATCAGAGTTTAGTGTCCTGTGTTACCATTGCTTTGGCTTTAATCTGAAGATCTAGACACTGGATACAAACACAAAGAGACACAGTTTCCATCACACTCTTACAGACGAGACGGTCGCAGGTAATTGAAGACTGTTGACCAACACACTTAAATGCTCAGATGATTTGCTGAAAAGTATCTATAGTCTATTTTTGGTTTAATTTGGATGCTTATTAGACATGTATGTATGGAAGCCTAAATAATTAATACAAGGTCATTGCTAGTTTTTTATCTCACGATTCAGATTTTTTTTCTTGCAAGTTTACATCTTGTAATACTAACTTTATTTCCTATCATTTTCTAGTTCTTTAGAAAAGGCAGAATTGCAAGAGTTTTCTTTTTTTATTCACTGTGCTTCCATATGTTCAACTCTTTTCTAACACACAAAATTGACATAAAAAATAGCTAGCTGAAACTAGGGCTGGGCAATATATTTATGCACATCTCATCAGTAAAGAAGGTGCTTTGATTAGCGGTAAAATGCGATATGGCCTTCAGTATCACAAATGAATCACCTGTGAAACTGAACGTGATATAGTGTAGCTTGTAAGGGGTCTGCGGCTCTGTGTATTAATTGCTGCTCCATTTGAAAACAGCTGATGGAAATTTACCGTTAACCAAAAAACCTGCTTTACTGACCAGACGCGCATGAATATATCACACAGTGTATTACCCTAGTTCAAACCCCTCAAATGCCACTATTTGGCGTAATATATTGAAATGATTCACTTAATTAGAAGCAGTAAGAAGTGTTTTAGTTATTGAGCATAGGATCGATAACATGAATTTACCTCCTTTTATTAACCACTAGTTGAAAAAGCCCTGTTTTGTAGCCTTTTTGTATACAGTCTTTTGTCATGCGTGAAAGTGAAGTTGTGTTATAACTTCTTTGAATCTGCCAGAATGAAAGCTTTCCTAAAGGTCAATGCTGGATCCATGTTTATCTTTTTTTCTCCATTTGGTTATTTTCCTGACCTTATCACCATGTGGATAACCTTACTCAGTGGGTCAGGAGACATATCCTCCAAAAATAACAATTTAGTCTGGAAATAGTATGTTCTAGCAGCACCTGTGGTGTTTCTGTGATGCTCGGAGACATTGGATGTGAAATGAAGAGAGGTCAGTGAGCAGAGAAGACTCACCTGCTGATAACAGTTTTGTTTTCTTCAATTGTCGGCTTGTTCTGTGTCTGTTTTTCCATTTTATAATTTTTTTTAACCCTCTGCTCTCTTTTGGTCTCTCACACGGTTCAGTATGTTTCTGTTGCTTAGAGCCAAACATTTGAGATTTGTGAGGAATTTTTCTAGTGTGAAGAATCATTATAAAACACACATGGTCTCAGTTCCCTTCATACCCAGTACATGTTTGTTACTCTCTCCTGCCCTCTGCTGTCTATCTATCTATCTGCTTGATTAACATGTGATTGCAGCATTTAGAAGCGGGAGCTTGTAAAGGAACAGAGGTAGTGTTTAGTGATGATAATAATCAGTTCTTTTCTGGTGAAGGTGAACTCAAGCAGCTGTGGATGAGTCTCAGGAAGAGTCTGGTGTGTCGCAGCAGAGATGTTTGTTTGCTGCTTCAGTGAGTTGCAGCAGTGAACTAAGCACCCAAAGTGAATCATGAAGCTTAACTTACTCTCATTGAATTTGTGCTTTTAATGAGCACACGTTTTATTGACGAGCCTCAGCGATTGCTTGATTTATGGCAAATGATAGAATAAGCTCATGGAGATCATGAAATTCACTTTCTAGTACATTGGGGATCCAATTTTCACAAATCATGCTTTGTTATTGCATGCATATGCATTATATGTTTTTTGTTTTTTTTCCCCTGTGTTAATATTAATGATAAACCTTTTGTGCATCACATTCATACATTTGCATTAAATGATGAATCTAAACCGAAGAAATTAATTAGTTAAAACTAACAAAAATTTGACATTTCATAGAATTCAGTAAAATTACACGATTTTGGATTATTGCGTTTTAATTAAACAATTATGGAATTTAAAAAAATTTAAAAAAATAAACAGAAAACACAGTTTTTGAGAAAAATGAATGTAAAATAAACTCGTATTACGTATTCGTTAAATTATGTAAATTTCATGTCTTATTAATTACAATTACCAAAATAAATTGCAAACATTTAATTCAATCATTACATTGCAATTAAAAAATTTAAAGGGGGGGGTTTATTTAACCAAAAAATGCAAAAGGATTTATCAGCCACCTATCAAAAGTATATATTTGAAAATATTTTCCCCCTTATTAAATCCAAAAGATTTTACTTTCTAGGAAACATTCTTTTTTTTATTCGCCAAATAAATTCCCGATGGCAAAAAAATGAATCTCTCTACTTGTATGTGTCATTCAGTCCCTGACTGATACGTGATGAGCATCTTCTCTGTCGTCTGCCTGTCGCAGCAGAATTTCTGTCCATATGTTGTCTCTGTGTTTGGACAGTCAGTCCTGCAGTCCCTAATGTCCAAACAGCAGTCTGTCATCATTTCTCTTGTCTGTTTCTCTCTTTCTTCTCCCCCAGCAGTCACGGCTGGCTGGTCTGGGACACTTCACTGCCCTGAGTGACAGCGTGTGGGTGCAGGAACGCACAACGCCCATCACTTTTCCTCTGTGTGTGTGTGTGTCTGTGTGTGTGTGCACCCTCACACACAGAGTCTCACGCAGTCTTATTTTTCATACAAAAGAGATTTTGACTTGCATGAGGGTGTGTGTGGCAGGGGGTTGGGCCAGCCCAGGATTAGACCGTGTGGGAAGCTTTCTGTATGGCCCACAAGTTTAGGAAGGGGAGGTCTGGTCTGGATATAGAGATGCAGTCAACCCGAGGGAGTTAAACGAGCGAGTCGTGTACATACGTCTATGTGTTTGTACCTCTCCCGTCCCGTTCCAGCCCAATGGCTGCCACCCGACCAGCGTTTGTGAGTGCGATTGTTTTCTACCTATCAGCTGCTTTAGCCGCATGATGACGTTGTTTATTAAAACGGTTATAGTGTACATGGGATTTAACGTCGGGCTGACGTCCACAAATTTTCAGCGGTGAATGTCTTGGGAGGATCCAAGGAGAGGTGGATGGATTTAAAAACTTAGCAAGACTGATGTCATGGGCATCTTCATGGATCTTTTTTCTGCTAGGAGTTTCTTTGATCACTTTGTTTTTTACTGAGAAAGTTTACGCTAATTAACTTTTTTTGTGATTTATTTATTTAAATGTAATTTTATGTTAAAATTGCATGATAATGATTCTTTTTTGTGTAAATATATAGTTTTTTCTTGCCGAACTGTTTTCTATCATTTATATTTTCCCTGAACATTTTTAAGGCTATCACCAGTTAGCGTGCAAAATATTCTTTTATTAAATTCATATTTCTTTCTGACAAAACTAATTGGTAATTTTGATTTATTTACAGACTGTAATAGCATATTTAAACATGATTACTAAACAAAACAGATTATTTTTGTTGTTGTAATACATTTTTTTTGTCATTTTTAATGTAACTTTATTACTATGAAAATAAATGTCTGTGAATTAGATTTCCTGTTTGTTGTACCGTTTCCCCCCGATGTGTATGTGTGTATGTATATATTTAGATCCTTAAACATTAGACAAATTGTGTGACAAATATTGGATATTTGGGACAAAACACATTTTAGGTTTGCTATACTTGATTTCATATTTGACAAATTGACAGAAATTTATGTTTAACTACAAATCTGAATTGCGAGACCAGTTTCACGTGCTTCATCAGTTAGGAAATTAGATTTTCTCCTTTTTGTCCCTAAATGTTTTTACAATGTCTGCTACCGGTTTGAAACTTTCTGAATCTCATGAGTTTGTCACACACTTTGAATATTTAGTGGTTCCTTTTGATTTTTGACAGAACACTTTAACACCAAGTGTATTTTGCAAGAATTTAGCATGCTTTAAAGAGACAAAAAATATATTTTCATTTGTTTTGCCTGAGAACTTTTTTTCTCCTAGTGTTTGATTTCAATACGTTTCTCTAAACATTTAACATTCTTCAGCTCAGAATACAACTTCTGTAAGATTTACCAGTGCTTGCTACATTGTTTTTGACCAATTAAGCACATTTAAGTGATTAGCACATGAAACGGCCAGATTTCCTCTTTGTTGTGCCCGAACGCTTTTTGCAGTGAAACATTGTGTACAGAGAAAGACTGTTCTGCACTGAAGCGATCTGAATGTGTCTGGGTCGACTGGCACCTGTCTTGGCAGGAGTCCGGACTTGAATGGATGGCAGCTTGGCTCTTTTGTGACCGGTTCTTGCCACTCGGTCTTAGTCCTTTTGCCCTTTTGTTCGCCCATGCCATCCTTGCCAGATGCCTGGGGTCTTTGTAGTGGTACAGCGTTTATCTATTCTGAAGAGGGCCACAAACACTCAGTCCTCCCCGTATGCTCCCCACGGCTCGGCTATACTTCAGCTGTCGACCTGTGACTCCACCACGGCCTTTGACTCTGCTATTGTTTGAGCTGTTTACCATAAAGAGGCCCTTCACAATGAATCGCTCTCTGCATTATCTCAAGAAACTGGCTACAGCCCCTGAGAATCAATAACATTGTATGGGTGTATGTGTGTGTGTTGTGAACCAGTGGGGATCACAGGCCGGACTCCCAGGTTTGTTTTTCTCATCTTAACCGAGATGCATTAATGCTGCCTGCTCATCTGCTGATGAGAATCTGAATTGTTTTCAGTACAATTTTTATGTTGGCTGAGAGTGGCCTGCAGCTCAGAGGCTGATTGTATTCAATTATGTTTTTTCTTTTACTCCTTGTGGGTTTGATGTGGATCGTGGGATGGAGTTATTTTATAGTGAGCCATATTCTTCATGCATGTCAATTAGTCACATCTAATGTGTCAGACCGAAGATCAAACGGAGCATTTCATTAACATTTCATTGGCCACGGAACACTTGACTGAACTCTCAACTAGTGTCTGTCAGCTCTGCTTCTCTGACGGCTACAGGCAGCTTTACCAACAAACTCGTTATTTACTAACTCATTAATGCCATTAGAAATATCATTGTCAGACAGTAAATAGTCATGTTTGTAATAATGTATCCTATGTTTTAACCTGGCACGGTAGAATATGATTGACATAATTCTTATGCTCCGCCCAAAGGGAAATCTCATTGGTCCAAAATCCTGCTACACATTATTATATATGAAGTATGAAATAATCACAGCAAAAAGTAAATAAGTGTTAACAAATAGTTGAAGTCAGAGAGAGAATACCATTTTTATGAATGTGTAGGTTGGTTATTTTCCTATTCTAAATATAATACAATTTCTTTTCTTTTTTATATATATATATATATATATATA
>JAUCMT010000054.1:2822640-2833372 GCA_032357475.1 Enteromius thamalakanensis | reverse complement strand
GGGTCTGAATACTTTCCGTACACACTGTAAATAAAAAAAGGGAAAATAACATATAAATGATTGTGATGCTCAAAAACAGCATGTCTGTTTCTTCTGTTTGAGGGAAGAAAAGAGATACTTTTTAGGATGTTTATGCTGTTCTTTTTCATCCAAAAAAGGTTAAAAAAAGAGAAAATTCATAAGTCATATAATATATTAGATTTTTATTAAAAACGGACCACAATTATGGTCAAATTCACTTTCCACATATGCTTTCATGTCATGGAAGAGAGCAGCTTGAACATTCTCCAAAATATGTTCTTTTGTGTTCCACTAAAATAAGTGAGTCATGCAGGTTTTGAACAACACAATCAATCATGACAAACTTTATTTTTGTGATTTTTGTTTGTTTATTTATTTTTTGATGAAATATTTGCCAGTCACAAAAATTTAAGAAACCTTGTCAGTGTCTTCTCGCAGCTCTCTCAGCCAGCTTTCTTGGCGCTGGTGGCAGGATTCAAACTCTCCCTCCTTTTTCTGTCTAGAGCTGTCTTTTTGCCCCCGCTATTCTGGATAAGCTATTGCTCGGCAGCTTTGTTGTCACTTAAAATGAATCGTTTTCTTTTCCTAACTCATAGTTCATCATTTTTCGAATTTCTGCCAGTGTTTAATATCAGACAAACAGACACATTATCCCCCAATTAAAAGAATTTCTGTGCAGAGTATTCAAATCCCTCGTCACCTCCTTCATTGTCTTCATATTACATAACTCCACAGTTGTACTAAAGAATTAGGAGCATCAGTAGATTCATCAACTACTAAAGACAGATCTTAATCTCAGTGACTGGAATACGACCTGTTTTTGATGTCATGAATTCCTTTTTTGTGATTGAGTTAATGAATTTCCGCACTAAAATGACAACCCAGACTGTGCTGATGTTGTGTAATCAGTGTCCTTTCAGTTACCGCAGCAGTCTGTCAATCACTGAAGGGTGAGGACGTCATGATCAATGAATGCTGACTGAGAGAAGAGTTGCTTACATGTCATTAGACTTTGCTAATTTTCACAAACATCCTGCTTGGCTAAATTGCATTGATATATTCAGATGCAAGGCAGAACTTCTACTTTTACCCTTATATCTTTTCAGACAGTGTCTTGTAGTCTGACATTTAACTGGTTGGACTAGTGATTGATGATGGTGACTATGTGAAATGACATCTTGAATATGTTGTTCTCTTGTTGTCCTGCATGTTTACATGTATGCCTTGATATTTACTTTCTTGGGTTTTTGGACTCTAGATTGTCTTTCATGGGTAGTTGACTGACACTCAGTTCACCAGTGACTGCATTGTTCAAGGCTGGTGTAACCAAATGTCTTGCTGTTTCTTATTTGCGTTATGCATGATTCTTATAACCTTGGGATGATAGATGGTGTTTTCTCAGTCGGATTTGTTGCTGCCTTAATGCTTCGTCTGCTCTGCTGGGAAATCATGAATGCAAAGTTTTAACATGCAGCTGCCTTTTTCAAACTGCGCTGTGGTTAGTGTCTTCATTTGCTTTCACTGTGCTTTGTTTTGTGCTTACAGATTGAGAAGATCATGACCCTAATTGGAGCTGGCATCGATTTCTCCAAAGACCAGGAGTGTCCTGCTGAAGGTACATCTTTTTTGTTTAAAATAAGTAAACAGCGTTTTCTAATCTAATCTTTAGAAAATCTCAAAATAAATTATTATTATTAAATCATTATTATATGGAATTGCCGAATGTTCTTTTTTTTTTTTTTTTTTCGAAAATGTATCAGTTATCGGCAAAAACATGAAAATGTATTTTTCTGCCTAATTAAAGGAAGAACTTTATTATGAATTATAACACATTTATGCCTTTAGTGTGGCTTAATAGTGTCACAATATTGGATTTTGTCTGACTGATACTGATCCGGCAAAAAAAATGCATTATCGGAGGCGATAGATATCAGTATTGGAAAAGCGCATCCCTGTTTTTTTATCCTACGTTCATTATAGTATACAAAACAACCGTTCTGAATTGTAATTGTAATTGCTGCACGTCTACTATTTGTACTATTATATTAAGTTTTCAGCTTTTATTTAAATACAGTTAATAACTACAGCTTAAGAAGATGCTTGAAACAAGAGTGTGCTCGTGTGAAATGAGTAGGGTTGCAAAAAGATACAAATTTCTTTAGAATTCTTTAGACATTTTTTCAAATCTTCCAGGAATTTTCCCTATATTTCTGCCTGAAACAATATTCAATATGTCATGATCAAGTGGATTGTCATTAATTGAGAAGAAAAATTTTTTAGTTTTTGTTCAGTTAATTCTCGTTGTACTCAAAGCTTTGGCCTCCTAGTTGTTGCTGACCATCAAGTGTCTTGCTGGATATTTATAAGGATATGCCTTTGCATCGGCTTGCCTATGAAATGAGACCTGACCAAGCAATCCAGTAATGAAACTCAATAACATATTGATGGGAAAGAGAAAGACGAAGGCCAAGTCCACAAGAGTTACATTAGTGAACAGAGGATATGAGGTTGGCTGGCCCTTTAAATGGAGAATGAGAAATCCCAGTTGAAGAATGAGGGGACACTTGAGAGTTAAATCAATGGACGCTGAGTCGCTTGACAATTCTGCCTTGGTGATGCGTGACCTTGTTCTGTATGGAGGCAGCTTATTGACCTTCCTCTGGAATTAACCAAACTACAGCAATCGAGACCAGAGGGGCCGTCACGCTTGCTGTACCATTCGCTCCCGTTTGGCAACTCCTACAAAAAAAAGGATGGGTAAGCTGCTGTAAGCCTTGAATAAAGCACCCTTCTCACATCAGTGTATCTTTAAAACCTGTAAACACTATTTCAAGTGGTGTGTGTGTCGGCAAGGGGCCTTTGTGTTCCATCTGGGTTCATTGGCCCATATAAGTGCAAAGCCTAGCTAGAGGACCAGTCCTTCCTCTGTCCTTGGTCACATGGCACTGCCTCTGACCTCATTTCCTGTTTCCTGCAGGCATCCTACTTGGACATGACTCTTGGTTTTTAATTTTATTAGTAGTGCTTACTAAAGCCAGCATTTATTACGTTTGTTTGAAATCTGAACAAAACTGCATTATGCTGCGAAGGCCCTGCACTGTTTGTGCTTTTGATATCAATGATACCATAAATCATTTGCCTTGTTGAGGAGCGGTGCTTTTATTCTAAGAAATCAGCTTTTTGATTCTTGGATAAGCAATAAAATGGGAAAATAAATCTAGCCACCTAAAAAGCAGCAATAAATACCTCAGAGAACACTCTTGCATGCTTGTAGCTAGTCTTAATGCTTGGAATCTAAGATGCGAAATGTATCTTTTGAGCACTACAGAACTTTTTCTTGGCTTGTCTCTGGAATTTTCTGTAACTGGTGGTTTTGCAATTAATTTATAAGGCATTTAATACAGTATTTCAAACTTCTGCAACGGGATTGTTGATAGTTTTCCCGTTTTGTTTCTGTCTATGTGGATAAAGGTGCTAAAATATTAACATGCATGAGTGTCAGGGGAAATAGAAGAACTGCCCTGCAGCTTGGCAATAAACCCAGAGCTAAGTCCTCCAGCCTATGCATATGCCTCTGTGCTTATGCTTTGCTTTCTGGGTAAACACTGCCAATGCCTCTAATGTTGTTACCGTAGTCAACAATACTCTGACGAAAGAGTAATGGTCCCATCTGGGTCAATGAACTGGACGAAGGTTCGATGAGTCCTTAGATAATGGACAGCAGGCCAGCATTTTCTTTTAGGGGAAGAGAGAGCGAAGCAGGGAGGGGAGGAGACAAGGACAGGGAGAGGGAGGGGGAACAGGAGCGAGGGAAAGAAAGGAGGAGACGGAGCAGGAGCGTTGCAGAGCAGAATTGACAGCGTCCGGTTGAACAAGGAGACCGCACCTTCGGATTGATGCTGCGTTTCTTACAACATCCAGACTCATTCTCACTGCAAGTGTGTCAAGTTTTACCGGCGTTCTCTGGAGCAGACAAACACCCCACTGACCTTGCGTTACTAATTCAACAGCAGCCGCGATGTCTCGAGGAACTAGAGGGATAACGAGATGTCTGCAATGTACTCTGAGGCTTGACTGATGTGGGACAAGCACCCACTTTCTCTGTTCGTACTTCTATAAGGCTCTGGGACACTTTGCTGTGTTGGAAAAGCAAGTCTTGTACTTTTGCAGTTGGATGTCTCTAATTAAGTTGAATGACTCAGATGGATACTACTTCTTGTTGGTTTTTCCATTCGGTTTTGCTTTTAATTTGGTTTTGATGACACTGGCGTTTACTGGTGAGGCTTACATTTTGTGTGGGCTTCTGCATTTAAATTTAATCAAAGTCAGACATTCTTGTTTTGGAATAAAGTTGATATCAAGAGGGTTTTTTTCGAGCCGAGGCTCAGAAGCTTTTTGCCTACATCTCATGTACCTTTGATCCTGAGAATCACAGAGTGACTTTGTGCAATGCAAGTCATGAAATCCTGCCTGGCTTTTAAGTAGCGCTATCATAGAGATTGGATTAGAGTTCATTTGCATGAGGAGTGTGGTACGCAAGTTAAGAGTTTCCAGGCTTATGGTAGAGTCTCATAGCAATTTTTAGTCACACTTAGGAGATCAGGAGATTGTGACGTATTCCAAATCAGTTCAAGGGATCAGTAGATGATGCTTGGGGGTAATGACTGTTTCAGAAGTTTACTTGTGCGTCTACCTCCACATGGACACCCATGAGAGAATACCAACTTTCAGTCATCTGATCCCTTCTTCTTTAAGCAACCCTGTCAATTAGGACTTGCAAAGGTTGAATTGCAAGCTCACATTTCCGGGAAGCTTTGGGATTATAAAGAAACCGGATTGATTGCAATGGTGCACATCATCTTCCATGGCTTTTTGAGTTGTGAAATCAAACCTTTGATGCATAGAGCGATTTCTGGGCTCAAATGGAAACTTTGATAATTGCTGGTCTTGGCACCCAGTTGTACTGCATAGTAACCTCTCAAATGTGAATTGATTCATCAGAGACATCATGTGGAGTCTAAATCTGTGATCAGTCCCAGCGTTGGGCCCCATCTTCTTCTCAAGTTCAGCTACAGCTCACTCCATTCTTAGCTAGCGTGGTTTCTCCCCAGCTGTGGGAGCGGCCACACCTCTCGGCCGGGATCCTGTCGCCTCTGCCGTCCTGGTGTTTGTGCTCTCGGCACTGTTGGCCGAGGATGATGTGGCAGTGCCACGTCTCTTCCTCTGAGTGCCGATGCTACCGTCTCAATGGTTTCTCGCTGCTGAAGCGCCTTCCTCTGTCTGCAGGTGGATCCGGGAGGCTGCTTGAACAGCCGGTTGGGGATTGGTTGGAGCATATAGGCCTTCCCCAGTATGAGAGCAAGCTACTGCTCAACGGCTTTGATGACCTGCGCTTCATGGTGAGTAACTCCTACTTAGTTGTCTCATACGTATTAAAGGGTTACAACCTCAAAATGCTAATTACTTACTCCTATGTCGTTCCAAACCCATAAATGCTTTGTTAGTCTTCGGAAAACACAATTTAAGATATTTTGGGTGAAAACCAGGAGGCTTGTGACTGTCCTCAGATTTTTATGAGTTGAACCATATGATAGTTTTTGTAAAGTTTAGGCTTACAATCAGTGCTTGGTGCTTGTACATCATTGTCAGTCATCTATCATCAAATATGATATTAGGCATTACTCATGGGTAGGGTATTTTTTTTTTTTAATTTTGGGTTAAATTGTTGTTCCAGGCTCAACAAAATATGTTGACCCAGGAACACGTCAAACTCAGCAAAATCAGGACATGCATGACTGTCCCATTGCCTGCCAAGTAATGAACACTGTCAAGGTCCAGAAAAGGATGAAAGGCATTGTCAGAATACTCCATCTGCCATCAGTGGTTTAACCATAACGTTATGAAGCTACGATAATACTTTTTTTTTTCTAGAGAAAAAAAAAAAAAAAAGGACTTAATTCAACAAACTCAGCACTGTAAAAACAGTGTACTTCATTGATTTGAATGCAAACTGTGTTGGGGCTGACACAGAACAGTGTTTTTACAGGCAAAATTATGGTTGAACCCCTGATGGCAGATAGACTATTCTGGCGATGTCTTTCATACCTTTCTGGACCTTGACAGTGTAATTTACTATCAATGGGACAGTCACAAGCCTCCCAGTTTAATTCTTAAATATCGTAAAGGAATAGTTCACTCAAAAATAAAAAAAAATCTGTCAACATTACTCACCCTCGAGTCGTTCCAAACCTGTATGAATTTCTTTGTTCTGCTGAACACAAAAGATGATATTTAAATAAAAATAAAAAAGTTTGTAATCAGGCAGTTTTGGGTCACCGCTGAAGTCCATAGTAGGGGAAAAAATACTATGGTAGTCAATAGTGACCCAAAGCAGCCTGGTCACAAACGTTCTTCGAAATATCTTCCTTTGTTTTCAGCAGACAAAAGAAAGCCCTTCAGGTTTGGAGTTACTTGAGGGTGATGACAGAATTTTCATTTTTGGGTGAACTATTCCTTTAAGTTGTGTTAAATGCAGCTTTCTTTTTAAAAAAGCAGCTATCTTTTTTGAATAAAATGTGATTGTAGATCATGGCCAGTTACTTTTATGCTGCCTTCTTGCAAACACTTTTTAGAGGTTTCTAGTACTTTGAATAAATATGCATTAGGTGTTTACAAGTATGCTGCCGTAGCAGAGCGAAGCTACAGCCAAGTGAACTTCTGTAGCAGCAGCAGAACTGTCAGCATTCTTCTTACGCTGGGAGGTCAAATGAACAGCGAGCGTTCTTTGGTCTTAACATGACTTGCCATAGCAAAATAAGGCACTTAATTAAGGCGGATATCCTGGTGTTTTTTTCAGGCCCTGAAGGATCAATCATTAACAACCTGATTAGGATGTTGTTATGAGATTGAATACTAAGTGGAAGTTTGATTTAGACAGAGCTTGATCACTTCCAATAACTGCACATTATAGACAAACAGGTTTATTAAAACACTCGCCTCTGGAAAATAGGTTTTAACAATCTCAACAAAGAATGTATTTTAGTGGTTTCAACAACAAGAATCATAACTCAAATGTATTTATTTATCTATTTATTATTAGTTAAGGTGAGTTAACTCTTTTTAAGCGACTGTTTTAATGACGTTCACCTGATGTATGATTAAAGATTTCTGTGAAAAGAGCCTTAAGTCATATCTAAGGAAAATGATATCATTGACTGGGGTCCAGAAGAACAACACGTTTCTTAAGTAGTATATAAATATAGTTGCAGTTGGTTACACTACAGAAGCTCCTCTCTTTTTGGCTGCTGATTCATGTTTTTCAGGATTCATATATTGGAACATGGCCCACAAACAGGTTCTTCTCCACGTTGAGAAGCCTGTGAGGCTTTATGAAAGAAGTCTGATGCCTTATAAGGGGCTGTGTTGTTTTTACCATGTGATGTAATGAGAATTGATGGTGATGCGGTTAAAAGGCTCAGCTGGCCGAGGGAGGCGATGTGTGTGTTGTAAATCAGAGATAGAGACGGCTCCCTGGTTATCCTCTGTTCCATGGCGAGCGCCACCTCATTGCAGGAGTAATGAAGGTTTTATAGCCAAGCTGGTCAGCAGTAGGTGAGTGTGTGTGTGTGTTTGCATTGTCCTGATGCATCATCCATCTCTGCCGATCCTTCAAAACATCATTCTCCATTTTCTTACTGTGATAGAAAAATGCGTTGTCGGGCTACAATCCATTAATGCTTGGTAAGCTATTTGTAATGACTCTGAAGCCCAGTTTAGTGCTGATGCATGAAGTAGTTCATAGTGAAACCAATAACATTTTTCTAAGCCAATTTCATACCAATTTCTTATTTATATATATATATATATATATATATATTCATGCACACTCATACTTTGCTGTTTATTTTTGTACTGGCAAACTATCAATCGTGATTAAAAAATATAATATAAAAGTTTTTGTTTACTTAATGTGTGTGTGCTTGGGTATATTTATCATTAATATATAAACATAGCCTATATATGTTTTAGTGCTGTCAAATTATTAATCGCGTTCAAAATAAAGGTTTTTGTGTACATAATGTGTTTCTGTTCTGTATATATTATGTATATAAAAATACAAATATTTTAAAAATATATTATGTTATATAGATTTTTTTTTACTAAATAATATAAATGATATAAATAACATTTTCAAAATATATATAGATAATATACATATGTATACATAATGAATTTACTCAGCACGCAGATATATTATGTAAGCAAAAACTTTTTATTTTGGATGCAATTAATCGTTTGACAGCAGTAATATTTATAGAATGTATATGTAAATATATTTAATATATATAAATATAATATTCATTCTAATTAGTAAAACAAATAATTATTCATTAATTTGTTTATTTTTTTAAAAAATGAATACCTTTATTCAGCAATGAAACATTTTTATATAGAGAGTGAAATAAAAAAAAAAGTCAAAACACGCTGTTCTTTAAATAATTCTGTTTTTTTAAGAAGAAAAAAACATTTCCCCAAAAAAACAGAGCAGCACAATTGTTTCTTACACTCTTAATAATTAGAGCATTAATAATAAGAGCATTGATGCTGAAAGTTCAGCTTTACATCACAGAAATACATTGTGTTTTCAAAAAAAATTTAAGTAGAAAAGTTATTTTAAATATAATTAAAAAAAATGTAGCAATAGTTTGCAGTTTGTGCTTTTTAATTAAATAAGTGCAGCCTTGGTAAGCAGAGGAAGACGACTTTCAAAAATATTAAAACATCGCACTGACCTCAATAGGCAGTTCTATATATGCCGTTTCATTTCTTTTTTTATTCAGTTAGTCAGCTCATGATGTGACACTGTGCTCAAACTCAGTGGTATGGCATGATGCGCTCACATAATCGTATAATACGTCCTTTGAATTTGACTCCACAATAACACTTCTACTGATACAGGAGTCCAGTCTCTGCTGCATTCAGATTACCTTCCCTGAATACATTTGTGGTCTTGTTCTGATTTATAGGTGCCGGATTAATAAATCTCGGCTGGACCGCACCACTGTACTCTTACATACTTCACTCTGAATGTCTTAGTGGAGTGTAGTAAGTAATGAATTCAGCTTAGATATGGTTATATTAAAAAAAAGCCTCTATTTCATCTTCAAGCATTTGAAATTCAAAAAAGGTCAGTCTTTTTCTTTTTTTTTTTTTTTTACAGTGAGCTGATAGGAAAGCAGGCATTTTTTCGCATGACTATTTTAATAGCTCAGCGGGTTTAGCATCTTGAGCTGTCGATGTGTTTAATAGCTGCAGAATGCTTTGAGCATCACTGTAAAGCTGCTTCCCGTCTTTGTGCTTTTTCCCACTTCCTCCCCAGTGCTTTATTATTTTTTTTTTTTTTTTGAGATGAAGACTTCATCTTTCTGTGCTCTGACTCTGTTTTTCATGTCAGAGTGGAGGACTGACTATATGTTCTCCCTTAGATTAAACTGGTGCAGGCTTTTTTACATGAATAAACATGGTTTATTTCTTTTGTTTTGTACTTTTTCCGCTCTCTTCTCTTTTCTCTTAGTCTTCCAGAATTCTCCTTACTTTAGGCAGGGCTCCAGGTGGTGATGCTAATGCAATAAAATGTTAATGGTAATAATTTAAAATGTATGTGACAGTATTAATGACAGTCTGGAAGGTTTTATGCATGGCCCTTTTTTTTTTTTTCTTTTTTTCTCTCTTTTTTTTTTTTCCTGGCAGCCACTAGTTGACAACTTGAGCCAACTGATGAAAAGATTTCTCTCATAAGCCTAATTTTTTTTAAAGAAATTATTCTAGGAGTGTATGATATAAGGATTTTTTTGTGGATGATAAAAATTTCTCCACGATCTGTGTTTTAAGAAACGTCATAGTATTGTTCTATTTTATCATCTGCAGTTCTAAAGCCTTAGTATAAATATGCTGTTTAAAATGAACTGGGAACCATTCCTGTATATGTTTCAGGTTTATGAGACTTGCAACAGTTTATTTAACATGTATATCATTTTCTAATTAATTATGATATATAATATTTTGTTTGTTTTTAATTAAAATCTGGTTCCACCTAGAAAGCATTGCGTGTTTTTTATAATTTTTCTTTTATCAAAATGTATTTTGTTTTACTTGTATTTTATATATACTTACGTGTGTGTATATATAAAAAAAATACTACATTTATTCACAACGAAAATATTAAATATACTGTTGTTTTCACATATTAGTTATTTGTAACATTTAAGACTGGAGGAATGATGCTGAAAATTCAGCTTTGATCACAGCAATAAATTCATTTTAAATGTTATTCAAATAAACAGTTATATAAAATTTTAATAATATTTAAATTATTATTAATTTAATAATATTTTTTCCTTATATAAAATTTGTTTACTAATTTTAATATATTTTTAATCAAATAAATGCAGCCTTGGTGAGCAAAAGAGATTTTTCTAATTTTCAAAACATTAAAAATAAATAAATAAATGTAATAATAATAAATAATTAAATGCTGTTGTGCCAAATATCTACTTACATGTCTATTTACACTACTTTGGTAAATACTTTATTTATTTAATAAATAAATACTTAATTTTTTTCTTTTTTTTTTTCTCAATTATTTTTTTATTTTGAACATTTGGAATACAGCCTTGTACAATGATTTACAACTTTCCCAATTCTCGTAAAC
>JAUCMT010000054.1:2786226-2822540 GCA_032357475.1 Enteromius thamalakanensis | reverse complement strand
CTCTCACGGCTCGCTCCCCAGACAGCATGCCAAATTTGCTTATTCATTATTATGAGGAAAGCGTGAACTCTTGAAATTATGTACTTTTTAAGGAAGCGATGCAAAAATTGTAAAGCATTACAAAACTTTCTTTATTAAAAACAAACACGCAAGGACAGCAAACGTGCAAAGCAGCAATGCAAACCATGCAATGCTTCACATTCCGTTAAATGTAAGTAATGCTTTTTAGAGAGTAAGGCAATATTGCAATGCTTTACTTTAAAAATGCAAAAAGTAACTTCATGTATCACTTTCCATAAAAAGTAACTACAAATGCTATTAGTTAATTTTTAGGGCGTAACACAGTATTATAATGTATTACTTTGTAAAGTAACTTTCCCTACGCTGGTCACAGTGCTTTGTAGTAAAAATCAATTAAATTTGATTTACTTCCAGTCAACAAGTCTTTCTTAAACAACGTGAAATAAAGATTAATTTTTGCAATTATAGCTTCTCTTTGTTGCTTTGCTGATGTTTGTTTGTATTGATGGGTTGATTCTTTTATCCGTATTGAGGACATGAAAAATACTCGGGTGAAAAACAAGTTAATCTAAGATTTAATCAATGCGCAAGATGACAGACATATTACGAGGCCTGATTACAGGCGTGCATTAATGGATTTTACGGTCGCCTGTTAATATCCCCTGTGACATGATAAGTGTATGAAATGTCTATACCAAATGGGCTATATTTTTTCATTTGACACTCTGAATAAACAGTGGCACAAACGGGGCACAGTGGGATAGTGTTCGTGTAAGTAGATTACAGTAGTGGGTCAGCTTTATGTCCGGTAATGACTTTAGTCATCATTTAGGTCCTTTTAGCGTTTGTTTCCCCAACACAAATACAAATAAGCGTCTTGAAAACGATGAGTAGTGTGATCCATTGACTGTTGTAATGGAGATTTTGTTTAACGGTGGGATGAAATGAGCCTGTGTATGAGAGAAACGTGAAAAACCCAAGTCACATTCAGTTAGCTCAGTCTAATTCTTTTAAATGTCTAATTGTGCTAATTGTAGTTTCCTCTGAGGGACAGACGTATTATAATGGCGCCCGCAGTACGGCCTTTCATCTCCATTTTTTTGGAAAAAACGCCTACGTTTTGGCTCTTGAACCTTGATTTTTCCATTCCTTTATTGTCTCCAATGCTTTACATCAAACAAACTCATTGGGTTTGGGTTATGGGCAGAAACGGCTCCTCGTAAGGGTCACTAGTTCCTCCAACCAGACACCAGAAGTTTTGGACAGCCGTGCTGTGTTTCTCACGCCAGTCTAATTTGTTTGGGTTGGCCTTTTCCATGTTGTTTTTGGGTTTGTTTAACTGGAGGTAATTATTAACTTTTGTACATTGTCAGGAACTCGAGGGAGGTCACTCTTATTGGACATCGTAAATATTTGGATAGTCATTGTTTGAGAGGCTCTGGACAAATTGCCCGCTTCCTTATATTTTCTTTACGGCACATTTCCAGCACTTTACCCTGGATAAGAAAATAGTCCTTCAGTGAGTTCTGGGTTAAAAACGCAAAGCTGTATGTTTGCGTATAGATTTGAAGATATTCTCACTCCAAATTCCATCTATTTCTGAGAACATAATCACAAAAATAATTGTGTTTGCTTTTGTAGCAGTCTTACATGAACTACACTTTGCAGCTTATTATTAGCCTGCTGATTATTTATCAAACAGAACGTAACAAAGATAAATGGAATATGCTGTTTTACACTTGATACTAAATGTGATGAATACAACTCTAAAATCCAGCTGCTAGCTCTGAAAAACAAAAACATCTGAACATTTTGGATACTTTAAATGTTTTCTCTTTCAGTATAGGGTGAATATTGTGTTAGGCTGTTTTTCTGCAAATGCTCAATGTGTTTGTGTTCAGTGTGCATTAGTGGTGTAACGGTACATGTATTTGTACCAAAACGTTTTGGTGTGCTGAACAAACGCAGCTTTGTTTTACTCAATGCATGTGCAGATCTTAATTTAAAACTCCTAGTTCTGTGTATCTTCAATTAATTTTATTAATGGCAATTCTTTAAATCACAAGACAATGAACAAAAAAATGAATGCATCAATGCAAACTCTGTGTTTTGTTACTTTTGATAAATAGCAGTGTTGTCATGTCATCAACCGAAACTTAATTTTACAAGTTTAGAAGTTTATGCAAAAACAATGTATTGTGCAATTCTTGTGTTTTTGTATTATTGTGTCTAAATTTAAATATCAATTGAATTTAATCATTTGGATGCATTGATAATTGCATCCTTTAATATTATAATAACGTGCTAGTAATAGGGCTCCATATAAAGCTTACAGCATTAGCTGAGATCATGTAATCATAATGTAATTGAGATAATGTGGGAACATGTCAGTTAAGGGCCACAATTTGTTCAGAAAAGCACTGTTACACTTTATTTAAATGTGTCCTTCTTACAGTATAATTATTCATTCAAGTACTGAGTAATTACTACAGGTGTGGTTATGGTTGTATGGTTAGAGTTAAGATTAGGGTATATCGTATGTAATCATGTATAATTTATTTTGGAAAAACATGCAACTTGTGTAACACGGACATCTTAAAATTACGTGGGTCTTAATTACTGTGTACTTACATGAGTAACTAAAGTAAAACGTACTTGTGTTTATATTGTGTTGCGAAACACTTTTGCGGTTGAGGAGGGATACAGGACAGGTTTGGGGGTATGGGTTTAAGGGTGGGTTAAGGTGTAAGAAATGGGTCAACAGTGTAATTATAAATGTAATTACAGAAATTAATTACAGATGTAATTACATTTAGGTATGTTTTTTTTTTATATAAGTACAATGTAGGAATATGCATGTACACAATAAGTGAATTGTACCAAATTATTAATTCAAATGTAAGTACACAGTAGTTAAGGCCACCTAATATAAAGTGTTACCAACATTTTGTGACTTGAGGTATTCACTGAAACATCTTTTTTTGTGGTTTGTTGCACACCTAGTATTTATCAGATGAATGGAGTTAGTGACGGAGATAGCAATGATACAAACTCTCTCAGTCTCTGTGTGTAAATTCAACCTTCGACCCAATGCTAGAGGCCAAACCTCTGCTCCTGTCACTAACTATCACATCATCCTGATTTCATCTGCTTGTTCTGGAGGTCAGATCTGCTCGTCTCCACAGATGTGATCTTTAGGGCCTCCGTTTGGATTTCATCCAGGATTCTGGGTATATCACCCGTTCCCTGTGGAAAACTTTCTCCCTGCAGTCTCTCAATGTGACCGAGCTCCTGCATCTGCCAGGAACAATAATCTAATGCAGTGTCTGTCTAATCGCCAGCTTTCTAACCTCTGGCTTCCTGTAACTGCTGCACTGAGTGGCTTCTGGCCTTCACCCAACTCACAAACACTCACATATCAGTCCTAAAGCACCGAATGAAGCACTGGATTCATTCCTTACAGCTGATGTCCATCTTCTTCTCTGGGATGCCCAGTGAATGACCTTTCTCCCTGCAGTGGGCTGAAGCAGGAGTTTTGATGGGAGCTGGCGTCCTGGCAGGTGCTCAGAAGCCGAAGTCTGGCGTGCAGTCTTGGTCTCTGTGTCCGTCATTACCACCGCCACCACAAGCAAAGTGACGCTTCGTGTTGCGTGCGAGTGACTCTTCGACGGGGGCCACTCTTAGGGGCCGATGTGACAGCCCTCGCCGCTCCAGTTTATCTCTCATTGCTAATAAGCTCATTCTCTGGCTGCAGACAGCAGCATTCACAGCTGAATGGAGACGCTCCAGCACAGCTGCATGTCTCACGAAACTCCACCAATACTCAAGATATTTATTCATTTGTCATGTTTTTGTAATAATAGTTGTCATGTTTCCACCTTCTTTTCTGTCTTTTTTTTTTTTTTTTTTTGGAGGACATCAGTAGCAGACTTTCTCACTTTGTAGTTAAAACATGACGAGACAGAATTTAATAATAAGATATAGTAAGTTATATGTAAGTAATGCCCTCATCGTTGTGTGTAATGTGTGTGCTGTATATATGTATATGCACACACAAAACAAATTAATACATTTAAATAGTAAACAAATAAATGTAACATGCATCTTTTATATTTATTTAAGGTTTAAATATGACTTTTTAAATGATTGTTTCTTTCTCCTGCATTTCTGCACTTTTAAATATTGTTAATAACAACTAAATGTAAATATTTTTCATTACGATACAAATACAGTGAGGTGTGGGGTAAGCAATGCAATACAACAAGTAAAAGCTTTCATGGGGTTCAACATGGCTTTTTTAAAACGTAACTTTTTATTTCTCTCACTTATTTCTCTCTCTCTCACTGATTTTTAAAATATTGTAAATACTGACAACACAACATTTTTATTTAATTTTATTTTCGGTGACAATAAGTATATAGTAAAATTAATGCAATGCAATATTGTAATAATTATTTTTTTTTTGTATAGAGGTATTTTTAAACACCTAAATGATATATATATATTTTTTTTCTTTCTTTTTTTTCCCTTTTAGCTTAATTAATTAAATAAAAAAATTCTGTAAAATTTGAGTGCAGACTATTCTACCGTCATAATAATATATCATATATCACATTTCAGACATAAAGTCTGAAAACCGGTGAGATTTATACACCGGCAAATTAAGAAATCTGACTCAAATTGATGCAGTAATTCTTAATTCAGTGCTGTGGGGGACAAGGTTCGATGAAATATTCTGGATCAAATATAATTAAGAGCTCTTCCAGCCCAATGCTGTGATTTAAAGGCAAAAATCAAGCCATTTCTGCAGAGAAATCACTGCATAGCGAAACCATGCACTGTGTTTGGAGAGGCAATTGACTCATTTTCAGCAGAATAAGGTAACAGACCTGCTGCCGCTTTTTCCGAGGTTTGCTAATAAAATTTTCATGACCTCCACTCGTTCTTTAACCTCTACAACAATAAAAAAATACAGACAGATGGAAATAGGACTCCAGTCATCCTCTTCAGACCGGCGTATGCGCGTGGTGGAGGGTGACTGTCTGAAAAGACTGAATGCATTTCCATATAAAGACGGAGAAGCGCTTATTTAGATGTGCTTGACATTTTGGTGAGAGGGGAAGGTTAAGGGTGAGACCGCTGGAATATTAATATCCGTGGCTAACAAACCATTGCAGAATCTCGCCCGTGTCTAGACACTCACTTGGCTTTGCAAATGATCCAGAGCCAAAGGTTCGAGTGGAATTAATGTGTGGAATATATTCAGTTGTCATTGGATAAACTCGATTGAGGGGCTTTCATTAATCTTTGGACCTCTTAACATATGCATATTTGTTTATTTGTTTATTATTTATTTGTTTGTTTCCTTGTTTGTTTGTTTTTTTAATAAACTTTAATCTTATTTTCTATTAAATATTCTAAAAAAAAATTCCACGATAAGCCTGGCCATTTTGATATATATTTGCTATATTATTATTATTAGTAGTAGTAGTAGAAGTATTGCGAGTATTCTTTCTATATATATATATATATATATATACAGTATATACATTTTTTTATGTTTTTTAAATGTCTTTTTTTAACTAAGTTGTAGTAAAAAAAAAATATATATATATATTAATTTAGTAGCTGTATATATTTATTTATTCATTAGTATATCTAGGTAAATTACATAAATTTGAATTGAAATGATAACCAGATGACATGCATGTTTTATTTGATCTCAGTTAATGTTTAGTTAAATTAACAAAAAAAATACAGTTAGCTTTATATTTGTAGTGTTTTTTTCTTTTTTTATTATTTTTATAAATAATTTTTATTTAGTTTGAATTATTAAATAAAATTTTATTTTTCATAAAAACAATTTATGAAATTTATTTTTCATAGATACAATTTTGAAAAAATAAATAAAGTAAAGAGGGCCTTTGTTTCCTTTTCGCTATGACTAAGCACTTCAGATATGTTAGCTGACATGCTTCTTGTGGTCAATCTGTCAATATGTTTGATGAAAGTCCTGCCTTCAATCCAGCCTCTATTATTTGACAGGACCTCATTGTTCTGCATTTTTCCAAGAATTGTAAATGACATCTGCACATATTGGATGTGTCAAGAAGTTGAGAAATAGAAAGACAGAGAGATGGAAATTAGATAAGGATAGCGAAAGAAACAAATGCACATCCACTCAACTCTTCCCTAATCCAATTAGCAGCAGACCTGAGCCCAGACTGATTGATTGAATATGAATAATCGATTACAGCCATCGCTCTGATGTCAGGGCAGTGCTCTCACAGTCAGCCTGATTTAAAACAGCAGCCATTACGCTCATCTGAGGCGCAATTCAATTAGAGCGAGCCAGAGATCGGCTGTTTGAGTGAGATGTGTGGGAGAAGCGTTGACTCCCTGTGTTTTTATTTGGTGCTCCACAGGAAGAAGAAGAAGAAGACGCTGAGAGAAGAGACAACGGCAAGAACAGCAGGATAGAGCCAGTGGGAAGAGCAGATTCATGTCTGGAATCAGCTTCACTTGAGTGAGTTCTCGGTTCGGGAACCGCTTTCTGTCTTTCTCACAACCACCAATAACAGATCATCAGGGAGTTCATATACATACATATATATATATATATATATATATAATTTTTTTTTTTTTTTTTTTTTTTCATTTAATAACTTCTTGAGTAACATAGGTTAATTAAAAAGTGGTTCTCTCAGAAGAATTCCACCAGCCCTGCCGAGCAACAGCTGAACCAATGGCAAGAGTTTGGGGCGGAGCTATAATTTTTTGCTGACCAATGGCAGATGATCTGTATATATGTAATTTTGAAAGTATTACTGTTTACTAAGCATAATTAATTTTCATTTCAGTTGTCATTTCAGTAATGGCAGCGATTATTAATAACAATGAGTCTTTTGTAATGTTGACTCGTTACTGGCCGAAGTTAGTGTAAATAGTCTTTTTCATTTCTTATTACACATTATACAAACCCGCAGTCCGCTGCGGCTCATCACTTCCTGTGCTGATGTGTGTTGTCCTCTCTTCATCCCATGCTGTGTGCTTCTCTCTCACAGGTGTAGTGTGCACTCCCTGACTGTTAAAAACCACTGCAGGCCTCAATCTGATCCTAATCACTTAATTGAAGTGTCTGTTTGGGTCCTCCATCGACCTGTGTGTCTTAATGGCCCCTGGGGTTATAGATGGACTTGTGCTTGGCTGGATCTAAACTAGCCTTAGCTTCCAGCTCATAGCCACTCATAGCCACTCTGTCATGCTCCAAACTTTTTATGTATTGCCCTTTCTTAGTTTACTTCTGTTTTGTTTCTCCTCTCATTGCAATCGTTTGTCAATGTCCCTAGTGAAATGCTGAAGCTGGTTGAGGTGTCCAATGGCGGTGGGCCGCTAGGAATCCACGTGGTGCCTTTCAGCGCCGGAGACAGAAGGTAAAGCTCTACAAAAAATCTGAATCCATTTTATTCTTGTCAATTCATTGCATAGACTGTGTTTTTAATTGTTTCCTTCCTTGCAGTATTGTTCTTAGGGATAGTTTACCAAAAAAAGAAGATTTGCTGTTAATTTGTTCTCCCTCAGGACATCCAAGATGACTATAGGTGATTTTTTTCTTCAGAATATTTAACAAAGAGTATTTTAAGATGAAACCATGCTCATTGGAGTCACTTTTAGAGTCAAAAAGGCACATACAGGCAACATGAGAATAATCCCTGTGGCTCCTGTTGATATATTGAGGTCTTTTGAAGCTAAACGATTGGCCTGTGCAATAAACTGAACATTATTTGCAAGATTATAACCTGTAATAATAACCAAGGATCACAGTTGCAACTATTAATCTTCTTTACAGTTCTACTGAAGAAAAGCCATCTAAATCTTAGATTACATGAGGATGAGCAAGTTAACAGCAAATGTTTGTTTTTGTACGCACTGCTCCTTTAAGACCGGCCTGTTGTGTTTTCAAGTAGCTCTTGGCTGTAATCCTCAGTTGTGTCCTCTGCATCCTTCAGATTTCTCTCATGTCTTGAGAAGTTTCCCTCAAGGTGTCTATGCAGAAGTTGACTTTTATTCCCCAGCATGTACCATCCATTTGGTTTTTCATCCTTCCTCAAGGACGTATTGACAGTATGGCTCTCATTCGATTGGTTTCTTCTTGAACACATGTGGGACTTGTATAACCACATTCTCCAGCTGAATAATGAAAGCTGCAGAAGCTCAGATTCTGTATAAGGCCATAGAATGAACAAAAAGGGACAAGGCTAAATACTCTGCTCCCCTCCAGAAGGACAAAGGGGATGTGGGGCATGGCGGCGAATAAATTAGGTAGCTTTATTGCAGTAGGAAAAAGCCTCAATCCGGCCAAGTCAATTCATCTAAACTGCTTCACCCAATCTGACTAAAAGCTCATCCATATTACTGGTCATTCACAACATCCAAAGTCAGCTGTGGTAAGAAATGCAAAATGATAAAAGGAAGGTGCAAATGAATGAAAAAGTGTTCCAATTATGTCAGTGATGATTATAAAAAGATTTGCAGAGGGCTGTTTATAAGCAGTAAAAATGGTCCGCTTATTAGACCTAATGGGATGCTGATTTATGAAAAAGAAAAAAAAAGTCATATTATGGTTGATTCTTTGACTCTTGAATTGTAAGTTTCAGTGCATAGGCACACTAAATTCAACAACAACAACAATAATAATGATAACCATAAAAATATTATTAATAGTAATGTTGTTTATTTATTTTTGTACATCATTTGTTGGAAAAAGTCAAGTTTATTTAAAATTAATAATAACAATAATAATAAAAAAATGGCAGTGTGGTTATTATTTTTTTAGTTACTGGGTTACTATTTAGAATTGGATTTTAATATTAGTTTTGAATATCTTAAATAGAAAGCATTAGCATTATTATTATTTAAAATATTATTGTGTCAGTATATCAGGTTCTAAATATTATTTAAATATTTAATAATAATTATTTTTAAGTTAATAATAATAATAACAATAATAATAACAATAATAATAATAATAATAATAATAATAATAATAATAATAATAATAATATAATAATATAATAATAATAATAATAATAATGTTTATTTTTAAACATTATTTGTTGGGTAAAGTCAAGTTTATTTACAACTACTACAAATAATAATATGATTTTATTGTAGTTATTAGAATAAGAATTGTTTTAATATTTGTTTTGAACATTAAAATAAAATGTATTATTATTATTAGTATTATCATCATTGTGTTAATGTGTCAGATTTAAAATATTATTTGTATATTTAAAATAATTATATATTTTTTAAATTGGAATAATAATAATAGTCTTATTATTGTGTCAGTGTGTTACAATAATGTAATTCTAAATATTAGTTGGATATTTAAAAGGATGTTGATTATTATTATTTTTATAACTCTGTAACATTTCTTGCACAGCATGCTATAAATATAATTAAAGCATGGGTTGCATGCATCTTTTCAGAAACTGCCATGTTTTTTTCGTCTCACATACTGTATTAATTTGTCCTTGTCGTCTTGTCCTTGAATGAATCCCAGGCTTGTAAATTGTCACACACCTGATACTTTAGTTAATAACTAATCAGAAATGTCAATTATACTCAGCCAAACACAATGGCACACTTCCACAGCAGCAGGTCTGTAATGACTTCATCGGCTCGTCTCGTGTGATTGGTGGGAGGTGTTGAATGTTAACTCATTAGCATCTTGATAGAGGGCATGGAGGTGATGGCGAGGGCGAGGGCGAATGTCAGCTTCTAAAATGACCAGCATCTTTTCTCTGCCGACAGCACGAGATGTGTGACATCTCAGAAAATTACTTAGACGTGAAAACACGGCTCCAGTAACGAGATGGCATCACATGACCAGAGCTCACAGCAACAAGGCAGGGTCTAACTGCTTGGCGTAAATGGATCCCGATTGACTGTTATTCAATTAAAGACAGTGGTTAAGAACAGGTGGTCTCCTTCTAGCTGAGTCTTCTGGGCCACCGCTTAACTCTGTGAAGTCGACAGTCACGCCGGTGTGATTGGGGTCTTTTTTATCTTATCAGTGCAAAAGACACTAAAAATACTCTGTTGACTTTGGTCACACAAGTTAGTGTTATACACCAATCGAATCTGTTAGGTGTGTACTTTTTTTTAAATACACTCTTAGTAACCAAAAAATGAACTGAAACTGCAAAAACATGACACACAGACATTAGACACATATCTATAGAAAGCTTGAAGTGTCTTTTAAAGTCATGTTGAGAACAAATATTCTTTGATAATGTTGTCATTAAATAACTTTGTTATTACAATCGTCCACATGAGACGATTACTAGATTACTGTAAACATCTGATTTCAGTCAGTAGAACTAAAACGCTGAACATATGTATGACATATATAATTCAAATTAACAATTAAAATTAGTTCTTTCTCCCAACAAACTGCACAATATAGGAACCAATCGGTGCCAAAATTTCAGGATTATGCATGGTATGGGGTTTCATCAGTCCCAAATTCCCGAAAGCAGTTCCAAATTCCCACGAATGTCAGTCTGTAAGGTCCAGAGCCAGATTTGTGGACCGACATGCCAGCACTAATCCCCGCGGATTCCAATCCGCAATTTCCCGATCCAGTTACTGAGCCTCGGCCAGGAGAGCTATTTCCCGTCCCCAGATCTCGACCAGGAATGCCGATACATGCCAGCACCCAGATTACGGCTGAGAGTGCCAATCCCAACCCCAGTTCCAGAGTCTCGGCCAGGAGAACTGATCCCGATTCCAGACCCTAGTTTATGGCCAGGAGAGCCGATCCCAATCCCAGTTACAGAGTCTCGGCTGGGAGAACTGATCCCTAATCCAGCCCCTAGTTTACAGCCAGGAGAGCCGATCCTGATTCCAGTTCCAAAGTCTCGGCTGGGAGAACCACTTCCAATTTCAGTTCCACAGTTACAGCCAGGAGTGCCGATTCCAGCCCCTAAATTACGGCCAGGGGTGCGGATCCCAATTCCAGCTCCAGAGTTTGTGCTTCAAGAACCACAGAAATTTTTTCCAAAATATTTTTAGGGGGGCTATAGTGTCCCGCCACAGCCGCAGGCAGCCCTCGAGTTGCCACGGCCTCCCAGGGCTCCAGATCCGGCATGTCCTCCTAAGTCCATGATGCTGTCCTGGAGGCACCTGATGACACTGCCCTGTATGGCCTCCAGGACGCCCACCCTCCCTCCCTCAAATTGTATTTGTTTAATTATGATGCGAGGACTCGCCTTTTAGAGGGGGGCATAACGTCAAACCCATGTCGTTGTCTCATGTTGTTTGTTCATTTTGGTTTTGTTTCCTTAATTCCTGTGTTTCCTAATTTGGTCATGTTGATGTCCTTGTTTAGATATTTAGTTACCCAATCCACCTGTGCTTCGCACCTGTCCTGATTTCTCCCTAATGTCCTCATATTTAAAAACCTGTTCAGTTTGTCTTGTCTTTTGTCGTTTATCAAGGTTTCTTTCATATGTGTTACCAGTTAATTGTTTTTGCCCGGTCACTGGGGAAGTGGACAATCCCGGCTCTGCATCACTCGCTAGCAAAAGCAAGTATTCACTTCTCCCGCCGAGCTACCAAGGCACTCCAAGCAGCTAACCACCCAGGCGCGGCCTCACCATCCTCCTTCCCTCAGTAAAAATCCAAGGACAGATCTAAGAGAATCCATAACACTCCTCTCACTACAGCCATCAATTCCCAACCCCAGGATCAAGCCATCAGGCAAATCGCAGCAAAAGGCCTCCTGTCAGCCTCGGCAGAGCCCTGGGCCCAACTACTAGCAGCTCACCCACATCCAGCCTGCAGCAAGCACCCCATCCAGCCTCCAACCCAGCCAGACATCGCTCTGCCCCTTCGATCAGCCAAATACCATCCAGTATTTCTCCACCCTGCCATCGCTTACATCTACCTAGCCACCAGCTACCCTCTACCCTGTGCCATTCAGCCCCCAAGACACCCAGCAGCATGACATAGAATAGCACTGCATGTTTCAAGGCACTTCAAGGGACCTTTAAAGCTTAGTGTGACCGCACCTAGAGTCTGTTTTAAACTAATGAGTAATGAGCATCTACAGATTGTCCATCAGTCCAGTTGGAGCTCTTTCACACAGCTGCTTTACATCAAGATCATGAAGACAAAGTGCAAGCTGTGTAATTACTTCACAAGACCACACCATACACTTACCACAGCCAAACCAATCACAGCTGTCTGTTTCTCAGCAGATTCAAAAGTTTTATACCTTCTTTCATTTCATCACCTAACCAAAGTCAAGTTCTGCTGTGTGTGCATCTAAGGATCCTGCCTGCTTCCCTCAGCACACACACACACTTACGCTCCTAAACTCTATTATTATTAATGAATTGTTTTAGTGAAAGTTTGCTGTTGAAGATTGCTGATGTAACAGCCTCGAGCCTTGGGGAGTGAGTTTGTAAGCTCTATTTATATCAGAATCTCCTCGTCTCTTTTTAAAGCCATCAAATTCGACGCTGTATTTCACATGATTGCGTCTCAGGGTTTGTAGATTAGGGCCGCAGCGCTCTGAATCCGAAACCACCGCAGGTCTGCGAACGCTGCCAAGAAATCCATATGGCCAAAGTCAGCTTAAGTTCAGAAAGTCTTTTTTGATGTATTGAGTTGAAAGGGAGCTGCTAGGAACAGTAAACTTTTCAAGTTCAAGATCAATGGGATGTTTTCTTCTAGATTTGATAAAGGTGACACACAATTCTGTCCATCACTAACTCTTATCCTTTCTTTATTCCTTCTTTGAATATGAAATATATACAGTATTTTTGACTGTCTAGTCTTTCATGAAATGATGCAGAAGACAAACATGTTTGCTTTTTTATTGTATGTCATTTTTACCATGATCAGCATAGTATTCACCATCCACCAAATGCTACTCATTTCTTAATACAAAATCACTGGAAAGCAGCAAATAATAATTTGCACTTATTATTGTTGTTGCTGTTACTAGTGTACATAATCAATATAATGTCATATATTGAATATAAACAATAATAATAATAATAATAATAATAATAATAATAATAAATGGCTATTTAACCATTTGCATTAATTATTATTTATTATTAATGATGTATTATTATTATTATTAACACTACTTCTACTACTACTACTACTACTAATAATAATACTATTAGTAATAATATTAGGCCATATTTTATTATTATCCTGTACTATGTCACACATTACTATGTGAATAATAATATAGTTAATAATTATATACTAATGTGTAACAGTTTTTATATTACTATTATTAAAATAAGTTTCTTACAAAAAATATTTTTTGGGAAAAAAAAGTGTGTGCGTTTTTATGGAAGCTGTTTATCATGGTACGTAGCCCCCAAAACATCCTCCAAACTGACCTGATTTTTATTGCATAAAGCCATTAAATGTTTGCTAGCTGGAGTCAGTCTGTGTCAGGCTCTGACAGTAAAGTGTGGTGTGTCTGATCTGAGCTCACTGTCACTAATGTGTTCGGTTCTGTTTCAGGACGCTGGGTTTGTTAGTGAAGAGGCTGGAGAGAGGCGGGAAGGCGGAGCGGGAGGCTCTGTTCCAGGAGAACGACTGTATCGTCCGGATTAATAACGCAGACCTGCGCAACATCCGATTCGAACAGTAAGCCCCCCTCTAGAGGAGACGCAGAGACCGTCTTGATCCTTTCAACCTCTGTCCTTTCCACACTTCATGAGCTTTCAGCTTTCCTCTGAGCTTTGAGAGTCTCGCCATCAGCCTTTCATCTCATCTCTCTCTGACTAAACAAAGCAAAACATCTCTGTTTAAAGTTTGCAGAAGTCATCCGTGGATCAGCTGCAGAAGTAGAGGTTATTGTGAGGTTGATTACAAATATTTCTTGATTTCCTTAAAGGTTCAAGGAGTGCGAGAATCTATTAAACTTTAACTTTTCTAGCTCAAAACTTCCTCCTCAGTACAAAATGTCTATTTATTGAAGTTAACAACAACTTGTTTGAGTTGTCTGCCATGAATATATGAGCTTATGTCCACCCGTAGGCATGGTGTGTGTAAGGCTGGCTATGGAGACTTTGGGGAAGTTTGTGCCCTGCACAAACAAGTGAAATCTATTACATCACCAACAAAGTGAGAATGAATACACAGTGTTTATTGAGGTATTAATGAAGATCACGTTGCACCATGTCAGCCGTGTTGCACATTCTAACCAATCACACACTATTCTGTTGAACTTTGGATTGCAACTGCCAATCAGAAGTGTTCAGATGAGTCATCGCTGAAACTCATCGGTTCAGTCGAGTGTGTGTGTTCTCCGACTACATTCCAGACAAAGCAGAGAATCATGTGTATATACAATGTAAGAAAGAGATTTGTTTTACAATGTATACAGCTTTGGTGACTCCAACAAATGTTTTTTTAAGAGTGCTCCCAATAGATAAAAGTGTCACGAAGTGACGTTGCGATCTTGTTGCTCAGCTGGAACACAGAGGCACTGAGACAGAAGATTCCTTAGAAGTGTGAACATTTATTATAAAACAAGAATACATGGGAAGCTGACGAAACGGAGATCAACGCAGACGATCACAAGGCCAACATGTAACGTTAACAATCGACATTGAACTAGAGACATGATATAAGTACACAGACTAATCAACAGAAAATGCGGCACACCTGGAAATGACAGCTTGCAAATAATCAAACACTAATGACAAGGGCGGGGTTACAGATGATCAGAGCACAGGGAACAGATATCAAAACATAAACACAAGCACATGGACACATGACATAGTACAGAGAAACATACACAGAGCGGCCTACGGCATGACACAAAGTTAGTGATAATGTACTAATTTGTAAACGCTATTTAATTATCTGTTTCTAATACTTTTTACTGCAAAAAATGCTTTTCCAGGCAAGTAAGATTGTTTAGCTTGTTCTAAGCAAGAAGTCAGTGATGACTAGTGTTGACTGAAAAAAACATCTTCTTGATTTAATAATGTTTAGATATTTTAGCTCGAAAGCAAGACAAAAAGTAAGTACAATAAAGTGATCATGAAATATTAAACAGCATATATGGTAATGTGATACAATGATATAATATAATCAAAATTGACTAACAGTAGCTAATGAAATGTCGATATAAGGTTTAGGACTGAGCTTTTTTTAAATTTTATTTTTAATTTTTGTTTAAAGTTTTGCTTTACATTCAAATATTGATAAAATACAATTAATTAAGCTTAATTTATATTTTATTTAAAATTTTCTCTGTTCATTTCTTTGATATATTACTCATGTTTATCTAAATTTAATGAAAATTACATGCTAGGGTGGCTGCCAAAAAAATAAAAAAATATAATAATAATTAAAAAAATCTAGCAAGTGATATATTTATTAATATATTTATAGATGATAGATTTAATTTTCTTTTTATTTCTAAAATATTTTCACTTCAGGAGGCAAGTAAGGGATATTTACTTTAGTTTTTAACCATTAAAATGAATTTCAGAAAACTAATGAAATCCAGAATTTGGTAAAAAAACTAAATAAATAAAATGTAATTTTAGGGAAAAAACAAAACATATTTCACATGCCCCCTGTTTTTTAATAAATTGCTTGTATTGTATTAGTTTCATGATTATAATTAATCACACTTTTTTATTAATACAATTTAATTTAACCAATCTAATCTAATTTAATAAAAATAAATAAATAAATAAATAAAACAGAATTTGGAAAATAATAAAACAGATTTCATAGTGTTCTAAAACAACAACTTAG
Source organism: Enteromius thamalakanensis (assembly GCA_032357475.1). NCBI lineage: Eukaryota > Metazoa > Chordata > Actinopteri > Cypriniformes > Cyprinidae > Enteromius > Enteromius thamalakanensis. Next base: position 2,806,706 of record JAUCMT010000054.1, on the reverse strand, counting down.
AAAAGATGAAAATATGGCTTGCTCCCAAATTTATAATATTCCTTTGGTCCAGTCTTGAGCGGCTCGGCCTGGTCCAGATGATCCAGACAAACACTGCAGCAACAGGAGAATGTCTGTCCAGGGCTGGCCACAGGGCACAGAAAGGGCACAGCTGCGGGATAATTCATAATCTCATCTAAAACTAATTTACATACATCATTCAGTCCGCTTACACAAACCCAACACCACAAGTTAATTTCCCCAGTGTCCCAAAGCATTATTATGTTTTAATTGCTTGGCTATATTTTTGCATGAGAACATACTGTATATAGGAGCTTTCGCCGCTAGTACAAATACACCAACCCAGCAGGGTCAAGGATTAAACACGACCTTCTGAGTTACATACACACCAGCTCAATAATGTGAGTGTTAAACATATTACATATTAGGGCCCTTTGTTCTTGGTATATATTGGCGTCCTCGGGGCGTTCGACTTGCCGATTGGGTGTGTTAGTTATCGGTAAACAAACTCACGCTTTCCATGCTTGCGAAGTCAATTCACAGGAGAGTAACGTTTTAATCTTCTCTCACAGCTGCTGGATTCATCCAGACCGATGCTTTCTTTATCTCTCTCTCTCTCGCTCGCTCCCTCTGTTTCTTGATTGTGCTCCATGCGGAGTTATAATTCATAACGATATTCTAATCTTATTGGATTGTTTGCATGGGTAAATATTTATCAGTGGTTGATCTAACGCAATGTAATGATGCGTTGATGGAGTCATTCATTATTCAATCAGACAGAGGGAGTCGCGTGATTAGCCGTGTGTCACCGCTTTGCTCGTTTGAAGGCGGGCAGGGCCACATTTGCATAAAATAGATGGGCGTCTCTCTAGATTCAGAGATTGATCTAATGAAGAGTTTATTGAGACGGAAATAACTCACTGGTTCTTGTGTTAAAGGAGTAAACAGCTTCATACTTTCGTGGTTTAAGTTTCTGGGTCAAACTATCTATATGCAAAATAGCAGCGTTAACCTTCAGTCCCAGTGTGCTTGCTGGGTGTTTATAGGAGTCGTGCAGCAAAAAATGAAGATTCTGGCTTTCATGTTCAGGTGGTTTTAAACACTGCAGAAAATGATGACTGGAGCTTGCATTCTCCAAAAGTGACAAACAGCATGAAATTGGTGCACTGCATTTGAAGTCATTTCAAGTGCACTGTTTTAAAGTCACAGAACTGATTTATGTGAGGAACAGACTGAAATGTAAGCTATTTTTCAACATAAATCTTCTGCTTTCGCCATAATCTCTTATTTTTCTTGTATAATTTCACCTTTGCTGTTTAAAAGATTCATCACAATTATGAATAAATTACATTTTGGTTTGCTCCTCAGACAAAATTCAACAGTTCGGGGTCAGGATTCTATTCTATTCTATTCTATTCTATTCTATTCTATTCTATTCTATTCTGTTCTGTTCTGTTCTGTTCTGTTCTATTGTAATTTATTTTTACATTTCTGTGTTTTTCTTATCCTACTTTTGTTGATGTCTAATTTTGTTTGATTCTATAGGATGCACTGTGTTTTTCAGGGCTAAACTTGGTATGGTCTTGTTAAAAAAATGCTTCACACATATTATCATTTTATTCATGTTTATTATGCAGGCTGTCACCATGGGAACCCTGCAGGACCTCTTAAACAGTTTCTTTGCAATGGTGAGTCCATGTCTACACACTGATTCCTCAGATAAACTCACATATTTCACGACTTGCATGTTATAATGTTCTTTAAAAATCACTCACAAGTATAATAAATACATTTTTTGACAGGGTGCCAAATCAATTATGATTCTAATAACATTTATGGTGATGCCAAAGAATAGAATAAGATGTTTCATTTATAACAGCAGCTGCATTTCACTCGAAGGGAGCGATCCAGAAGAGTGTGAGTGTGTGTGTGTGTGTGTGTGCGTGTGTGTGTGTGTGTGGATGATGACTAGAAAATATTACTGATGATCCAGTTTAGCAGTTTTCTTTCTCTACTTGAGGCAACAGTGTGGAAAAACCCTGATTATATAAAACCCAACTTTAAGTTCAATAACCAATATATTAAATCATATCATATTTTAAATAAGCTACAATAATAATTTGTACTAAGAAAAAAGTAAATGTACTTATAGAAAAGCTGTTCCCATTTGATTTATAATAAAGCCGAACAAAATATATATTTCCAATAATGAAACAAATGGGAACATTCCCCACCTCTTTCTCACAGCACTGAATATTTGTAATGGAGGCTAAAAATTTAAATTTTACGTAACGTAGGACAATCAATTTCACACAATAAAGAGCGCTAGTTTCGGGTGATCTCAGACTCATTGTTTTGGTTTGCTCTGAAACAAATAGTCTAAATGATACAGTTCTGAAAACAGATCAGATCAGGTTTTCTGCTTTCTATCAGCATTTTGTGTTCACAACCTTATCTGCTGTATTGCCACTAGATGGCGCCGGTCACCCATATTACAACATGACTATGTCATGACCTGTAGATCAAACAAACCTTTCCTGACTCTTTGATGAATCTGTTGTATCTCTAACAATGCAACCATTGATAACTATGAACATGAGAACTATAGATGGATGTTTACTGAATTATACTACAATAATAGATTCTTTGTACCTTTGTTTCCTTATTTATTTATTTATTGCAATGACAGCCCACTAATTATAATTATATAATTTGTGTTTGTTTAGACTATTTACAAAAATGAATATATTTACAAATTATAAACATTTTAATTTTAATTACTGAATACACATTTTGATGTTTTGTTTTCAAAGCAATAATTTTTTTCCCTAGAACAAGTACAAACATTAAACCACAGAACAAAACAAAGTAAACAAACAACATAAAAAGGGGAATAGAAAATGAGCTAAAATGCAATTAGGTGGAGAGTATTGATAATGATGTTGAAAATATTAAACATTAATTTTACGCATTTTGCACAGTCATTTTATATTATATTGCAGTTGTTCATGATAACACTGAATTTCATAAAGATTTCATACATAATAATGGCATATTAAAATGTGCTGTATAAATATTCACTCTTTTTTAAGTTTATGGTAATTCCCATGCTAAGGAGGTTATTATGTATTTCAGCAAATGTAAATACCTGGACAATATTGGAGGCAGAATTTTGTTTGTCTCAAATTTATAAAACCACTATAAATGCACTTTTTTTCACTGAAAATGTGCAGGGGCCCCATGGACCGCCACAGTAAGCAGGCATTTTAGTATAAGACAACTATTGTTTATTTGTACAAACTGAGGGACAGGGTAAAATGATTTCCTGTGGTAATCGACAATGTGTTAATGTCATGCTCCTCACAGTCTGCTTAGCCTGGATCAGCCCACTGATCTCAGCACAGTCTCCTGATTATTGGTTGAAATCACCTGCCTGCAGGTTCAGAAGCTCACTAACTTCAATAACCTCATGCTCTACTCACCTTGTTGTTTGTTTCAAGTTTCTAGATTCACAAAGTGCTATATTCAGCTGACATCACAAAGCTATGGCAAAACTCACCTGCACCGAGCACTATTGATCCTATGATCTACGGGGACTGTAAGAGACAAGAACTGTATTCCCTGCCTGTTTAACCTACCTGAGAAATGAGCTGAGTACGAGGGGTTGTCATGATGTAAATGCTCACCAGTAATGCTTACCTGAGTTACAGACACTCTGAACTCGGAAGAGCTGTTTTAATGTGCACTGACTATTTACCTGCGATACTCACCTGCTTGCAGATCCCCAGTCCTGTTGAAGGAGAACATACTGCTAACCAACTCATGAGATAAGATCTTACCTGTAACTAACCTACGTTTGTTCATTATGTTAAAGGGGTCAAAGAGGAGATTCAGTGGAAGAGGAAACAGATCATCCACAGCCTGAGTATAACCTGCTAACTTCGTGCACACAAGTTCAGCACTTCCCTAGTAAAGAGAAGGTGATCAGGACATCGCTGTAAAGAAAAGCATTATCTTTCCCTTAATTATTTTTAATTTTGAACATTTGGAATACAGCCTTGTACAATGATTTACAACTTTCCCAGTTCTCGTAAACAAAGAAATTGCTGCATTCTAGAAGAAGATCTAACATTTTAACAAAATATTCAAACGAACACTAAAAGAAACATAACAACAAACAAATGTTCTTCCTGTTTTAACACATGGTAATCTTTTTAATCTTATTAGTCTCAAGGCTGTATAAATCTTCTTTAAGAAAAAAAAAGAAAAGAAAGAAATATTACCAAAATCTGAGCTGCATTGTCCATCCAAATTAATCTTCCCCTTCTTCATCTGTTATATTCAGATGCTTGATATAATTTACAAATGGTCTCCATATTGCTTCAAATACATTTTGTTTCAAAATGTAAGTAATTTTTTCTAATGGAAGGCTTGATAACATTTGTCTTAACCATTGGTTTGTAATTGGTCTATTTGTTTTTATCCACAATAGAGCTATACATTTCTTGGCATATAGCAAGCTGAGGTCTATAAACGCTTTTTCTTTTTTACTATAATTTTGTTCCTCTGGATATAAACCCAACAGAAAAAGCTTTGGATCCAGGACTATTTCTTTTGAAATTATCTTTTCAATTATGAGTCTTATATTTTCCCAAAATATTTGGATCTTCCTACATTTCCAAATACAATGAAAAAAAGTTCCCCTATCTTCCATGCACTTTCTACATATGTCTGGAATATTTTTGTTATATTTATTTAGTTCTACCGGAGTTACATATGTCCGCATTATCCATTTATACTGAATAAGTCATAAATACTTAATTTATAATTTGCCCACATTTTAGCCAAAACTGATGCAAGCGTTGCTCTGTGTTCCATTATTTGTAGAACATGCATTTGGAAAATGGGATTTTGGGATTCACATATCTTCTTTAACTCAACGTGGTTCCATGCATATTAAAGACTTTCTGAAAGTCAGATCTTTAGCAATTTACTTGGTGAACACACAGACATGTCTCTTTCTAGTTCAGCAAGACATGGTGGTCTCCCCATTACCCTCATTTCCCAACTAATTCCAAATGCATTTGCATGGAGATGGAGTGCAGGAGGAAGACTCGGGAGGACCCACTTTCATTCAGATACCTGTGGTGAGGTCGTCTTGCATCTCTTCAGAAGTGCATTACCTCCCATGTCCCGCTCCACTCCATCTCCATCAGCCCCATATTCAACTTCTCCTAAATTCACCCCAAAGCAGGCGATTGCCTTTGATCAAGGGTGAGATATTTGATCAATAATTGAGATGAGCTCATCTGGCTGGCCGTGTGTTTAGGTCTTGCGTTAAGACTCGGCGTCCAATTTCACTTTAATATGTTGCTACTTTTACTCATTCTTGAGTATTAAAAGGTATTTAAAATGTGAAAATCTGAGGACACAGTGGATTTTAAGAGCTGCATTATGGGAATTGTAATTTGCTGATGTCAGATGTGAAAGGTACAGGCATAATATTCAGTTAAACAGGTTAATTAAGTTTGTTATTACCCTCATTAGTTTCAGCAGAGTGCTGTTTAAGAACAAGGTTAGTGTTTTTGGAAAGGGAGTGTTTGAATAAATGAGATGCGTCTGTTTGAAAAACTGTATATCAGTATTTTCCAGCCTTTTGAGGATATACTGTGAGAACTGCATTCATATTTTCACATACAGAAAGGTTGTCCCATCAGAACTTATTGCATACAGACATCTTAAATGTACAATAGAAGCAACTTAAGTATATAATGCTGCAGAAGCCTTAGGGTCGGAGGTTGTTGGCATTCTCCTCACCACTGACCCTGGTGCAACCAACTTACAAAGTCACTCAAAGAGAGGGTGAGAATTGAATTAACTTTACCTTTGGGGTCAGTGAATGGTACTTTAGACTGACTGCCCGGAGAACTTTAAGAGTACTTTATTTTTTTAGTCTTTCATTTTGTATAGGCTATTATATAAATAAAATGTTTTATAGAGAATAGTAGATATGCCAGTTCCCTTTGAAGCTGTGCCATTATAACATTAAAGCAACCACCAAACTATCAATATCTGCAGATGTTGTCTTCAATAATTAAATATCGGCTCACAAATGTTGTATCAGGACATCCATGTCTAACCGTGTTATTGAGTGAGTTTTCCCGCACATGGATTAACATCAAGTCTGTTCGTTCATCATTGACCCAGAAGTGCAGGTGCTCTGAACTAACAAGTGTTTAATTGCTGCTTCTGAATAAGACATCGCTTGATGTCATTCACATGATCGCCAGCGTGCGTGATTACGAATTCCTCTGTAGTCATAAAGCATCTGCGTCGTTCCTCATAGTTAATTCAAGTTCCTCTACATGAAGGAGATTTCCACTGAGGTTTTCCTCACAGGTATCTTTTGATAGCTCAGACACGTTGCTGCTGGAATAGAGCTGTTGTTTTGTGGACTTAGCTTATTAGGTTCAGATTTTCTCCTGTCATGAGGAACCTCTCCACAACTGGAATCAAAGTTTTATTCTCAGATGTCTCTGTGAGATTGGATAGTTCTAAAAAACATTATCTCTTCACAAACTTTCCAAAGCCTCTGGAGCTGTGAGTCACACAAGCTTTTATTGCTGCTGTTACTAAAACAAACATCAGCATTACATACTCCCGGTTTGGGATTTAAGCACAAAGTATACACAATTCTGCTTGTGCATAAACGATATCTAAAGACAGTGGGAAAAAATTGTGCAGAAGTATGACACATTATAACTTGTCCATGCCCCCCTAAAACAGCTCGTTTAAACACGCCTCCACTTTTCTACATGCCGGAGTGGGTTTATTTTTAAACACCACCCAAATACTTACGCAAAGAAAGAAGGCGGAGCTTTATTCTTGTTGTAGTGTTGCTGCAGGTGCCATGTTCTGGAGACGCTGTGTGTTGTTAAAAATGAAACTAAATTTAAAAAAAAAAAATTTTTGCTTCCGAAACTGCAAAGTGATGTGTTAAAAGACTAAGTCATGATAATCAGTAATTATGTCCCTACTGGATGCAACAAATGCCGGGGCGTCAGCGGCAACGCTTCCCATTAAATTTGAATGGGTGATGTCAAGCGTTGCCGAAAAGAATTGTGGATCTGTCGGCAAATTTTTCGACTTCTGCCACTAGCAACACCAGTGAAGCGCCACCGACAGAAGTGTCAGCCAATCAGGGTGGTTTTATGCAAATACAGTAGCCAGGCGGCAGCCAATCACGTTGATCCTTTTCAAGAGCAGCAAACTGATCAGAGTTTTTGTTGTTGAGATCCTGTGTAATTTCATTGGCTGACGCTAGGACCATGGCATCAGTGCCAAACTTCAGCCACACCTTCCGTCAAGCATTGACGCTGATGCCCCGTGTGAACACAACATTAGTATCATGGCGCCAGGGCATGGCATTATGGTCAGGGGCATAACATTTCAGCTAAACGCTTGCGGTATTCGTCCAACCACAGTTCACTGGATAGCTGACCAATCAGAGCACACCTGACTTTTTTAGAATTATGAGCTTTGTACAAATCGACCCGTTTAAGGAGGCTTAGAGGAGAAACAAAATATATACAGTATGTGGAAAATGTGTTTTTGCATGTTAAACCACGTAAACACATTGCATTACACCAAATACACCAAATAATGTTCTTTTTTGCAACATCATATCACCCCTTTAAAGAAATCAGATCAGATGCATTACCCCATTCGTACAAGAATAAACCATCTGTGTGTGTTGTTCTCAGAGATCTGATTTCAGTCTATACTGAAGGCTGATAACGAGAGAAGAAGAGTTAAGTGGATTGAAAAGAGAGAGAGTGAGAAATAAGAAGTGGACGGAGACAGATTGATCCACCTCAGCCCTTCTGCATTCAACTGCCGTTTCTTCACTCTAAATGATTTGGGCAGTTTTACTCGAGCTTATTCCCCATCTGCCTGCTCACTTCATCACAGAATGAGCAGATAAGACCTAAAGTGGTTCAGATCGCTGATGTTTGAGCAGAGTGAAGGATGACGGACAGTGATGTGATTTGTGTGTGTATGTGTAGATCTATTCATCCGAGCAGTAGATGTCTCTTATTTGATTCTGAGCAGATCTGCACCTTCCCTCAGTGTGTGTCGTGGATCAGAAAGTGTTAGTTTGATGCACAGGACATTTATGATTATTACTCGTGGCACAGTTTTTTTGCACCAGCCAAAACGGTATTATATACAGTTCTGGCTGTCCTCCGAGGCGGAGAGAAAATCACAGTCGATGAAAGCAGTTTGAAGGAGCAGGATTTTGCACTATTTTACTGTAGGCTAGTCAGGATTTTTTTTTTTTTTTTATGGTTTACTCTTTGTTGTCTTTGTTTAGTTTTGGTTTGTGCTTTTTTTGTTGTTGTTGTTGTTCGCGTTATTGGTTTAGCGTCATGGTTTGGATTTTATCGTTTTTGTGATTTTGTTTTTTTTTTGCTTGTGCCAGTTTTGTTCTCTCTCTTTTTTATGATTAATAATCATCTTGACAATAGTCTAAATGTGCTAATAATAGATTGATGGTGATGATGGTAATAATAATAATAATTTATTATTTTGCTCTCCATGGGTTTGTTTCGTTTCATGGATTGTTTTTGCACTCCTAGTTTTGGTATGGTTATGTTTTTTGTTTTATTTGAGGTATATGTGTGTCTTTGTTAAAATGGACTCTCTCTCTCACTCAGCACATAATGACAGCCAGTGCTCAAAGGAGTCATTATTTTCTCCACAGCTACAGTTTGTGGTTCATGTAATAGGCACACTTTAAGCACTGTGAATCAGTCAGTTCACTGTAAACCACAGTTCAACATCTCAAAACACAGCATTCACTACTGCCAATTCCAGTCGTGCACTGTCTGTCTGAATCAAATGTATTATATTCTACACGTCATTTGATTGATAGACACTTAAGGTGCATGAAAGGTCATGAACAGTGCTTTCTGCTAAATGAATGGAGTGTATAAAGGGATTGAGTGTGTGTGTGTTGTTGTGAGATCAGCACCTCAGATTGCTCTCTGCGTTGTCTTACATCGATCGCTCCGATGCTGCTGTTGTAGACACACTGTGTTTATAGTATATGGCATTGATCAATGAAGAAACATGAAACACGCACACTCATACAAACAGTGTGAGATGTGCACCTCGATCCTACTCTATATATATTGTGTCCTCAATCCATAAAGTGGAGACCTTCTGATGTTTGTTAATAAAAGGTTTAGAGATTTAGTCATTAATGCTGCTGTATTTTATGGTGCACTGGTGTAATTTTTTTCCTATGCAAATATGTATTTACCACTATTGATATGGGATTGTTTGTTGTAGCATTGTTTATGCTGTATCTTTGTCTTGTTTTTCACATGATAGGTGTGCATGTATGTTTGTGCAGGGAAATGACGTAATGGAAGAGCAAGACCTGAGAGAAATTGGCATCACGGATCCGGCGCATCGCAAAAAGATCTTCAGTGCAGCACGCTCTCTACCAAAGGTTTGTGAGTCTACAATGCTCTGCGGAAAATTGCCACATGCTAATAATAACCCCATGCCTTTAACGGTATTATTTTCTAAGGTTTTCATCATTTTAATAGTAGGGATGCACGATTATCGGAATCTGCCGATATTGGCTTTGCATTTAAAACGACATCGATTTGAAAAATGCTTCAGAGTACTGTCCAAAAACCTTCATTTAATTGTAAAAGGTTCTTGTTAAAAACTAACAAAATTAATTTATATATATATATATATACATAGCTTATTGTTATCTGCATAGATATCGGCCAAAATGAGTTAAAAAATATATGCAAAAAGTTTGTCTGGTAGTTAATGTGTGCTGGGTTTTGCAGGTGAAAGCATTAGGTTGTGACGGCAGCACATCTCTCGCTGCATGGCTGGATGTCCTGGGTCTTCAGGAATACCTGCATAACTTCCAGTCCAGCGGCTATCGTACGCTAGAGTGTGTGAAGAACCTGTGGGAGCTGGAGATTGTCAATGTGAGAGCATTCAAACGGTTACTGTATGCACTGTTCCTGCAGGCTTTGGAAGAGTATGAAATTAAATTTAAAGGGGTCATATGATGCGATTTCTTGTTTTGCATATACTTTATTCTGAAATGTAGCTGTGCAGGTATAACATCTGCAGAGTTAACCCCGTTTTGACTATACCATTTTAGCCTGACATTGCCATGATCTGCTTGACCTAGGTTGTTGTGGGGATTTGTGAACGACGATGATCATTTCATCTTGTGTAGTGCGTCATAGTGCACGACACTTCATGACCTCAACACAGACTTCAAACTTCAATGGTTTCTCAAGGGTGATAGATCGGGTCTCCTCGCCAGATAATATTTAGATCCGGCCCCGGACCCCAGATCCCACCAGAAAATATCTGTTAGTCCAGTAACAGGATAACAATTCAGCCGAACTGTTAAAACCCCCCAAAAATGAGTGTTTAACAGTCTTATGTCAGTCAAGATGTTGACAGAGAAAAGCCAGAAAAGAGCAGAAGCAGGAGACGAAGTGATAATAGTAAAAAGTAACAGAGTTTATGAGATCTATCTCATACTCATTCATACAGACAACAACTGCTCATAAAACCCCACAAGCATGAGATTTAACAACAGTGAAAATACACAAGCAAGAAAGAATTAATAAGAAAAATAAAATATAGAAACAGAAAAATGACACAAATTATCAAACAATAATGATTATAAAATTATTATCTTAATAAATGATTATAAATTAATCTTAAAGGCACAACAAAGTTTCTTGTGTACATGAAAAAGTTGGTTGTTATTGTTATTATTATTACTATTAGGGAGTCTGTATGTTGTCAATGGAGGAAAAAAACAACTATATACCAAATACAAAGCTCAAAATAATGTTGTATGAACCATTCTTGTGGAATGTGGTCAGAAAGTCTACTGAGAAGTTTTTGGAAATAGCAAATGTATTGGTTTGTTGTTTGTTTTATGTCAAGTGTTATATGAAGTATTTATATAGATGTCTTTTACTTTATTTAAAGAAATTCCGTTACTTGACTGAATTCGGTTGAGTGCAGGATATTTATGTTGCTTAACAGACATTGAGCAATTTTTCTCATTGCGTATTTTATGCCTGTCTGTAGGTGTTAAAGATCACGTTGTTGGGCCACAGGAAAAGGATTATTGCGTCATTAGCTGAACGGCCGTACGAGGAGCCTCCGGTCAAACCACCCCGCCTCTCTCAGATCAGAGTAAGTACCACTGTATGCTATATATTAATATATATCATTATAATATTGTAATATTATTATAATATTAGAACCATTAGAACTTAACAACAACAAGACTGGGTGTAATTACAGTTTGTTCAAAATGTAATTTTTTTTGTTGTACTGTAGTGTTGCAGTGGGTTTTTGTTTGATCTCTTTATGAAAATATTATTAATATTTTAGCATGACAGCTTGATTCATTTTGCTGAAATTACAGATCTCAAAACTCAAGCCGAACTATATAGACCAAGTGTTTGAGCTGTAAATGTGTATTAAAATTATCTTTAAGTTGTGTTTGTTCGTTCAAAAGATTAACAATTAGGTCACGTCTTATTTTCTCAAACCATGCCTAGAGTTTAGTTTACTTGAAATTTGCAAGATGTATTTTCGGTTTCCTCTGCTGAATCATCCAGGAAGAAAGCTGTGTTACTTCTTGAACAGAAGTGAATTCGATGAGTCGCACAATGCTCACACTGAAATAATAATATTTGACAAAGAAATTAAATAATAATAATGAAAAGTAATAATTTCATAATAATTTAACACATTTGACGCTGCTGCTAAAGAAAGCACTCTGCACAGATTTCACAAGTTTTCATATCACCCTCACATCTTAAAACTACTGTTTAAACTCCATCTTCTTTCAGAAGCCAAATGATATAATATCATGAGGTCTGTGTTGAAGTCATGAAGTGTCGTAGGTGTCGTGCACATTGACACTCTGCACAAGATGAAATGATTGTTCATCATCGTTCGCAAATGCTCATAACAACCTAGGTCAAGCAGTTCATGGCAAAATTGGGCTAACATGGTGTAGTGTGAACGGGGCTTAACTCTGCAGATGTAATACATGCATCTTTAGCCATCAACAACTCGAAAAAGGTTAGCAATTGCTGAGATGAGATACAGTACATGATGCCAAAGAGGAGCTTTCACAATCATTTTAAATTTCCTTTTTAAACTAAACTAATACTTTATTAATTTATGCTGGTTCAAACTCTCTTAGGGAATTCTGTTTTTTAAGTCTTTTAAAGAGTTTTTTAGAAAAAGTTATAACCTTTAAAATCTTTATAAAGAAAACTTTACAAACCTTATATATAAACTTAATTAAATCAGGTATAAAACTAAGGAAGCTGGCATAACATTAAAATATCAGCCAACCTCAAAATAAAATAAAAAAATAAACAACGTATTTATTTCTATTTTAGAAACGTGTGGGTCGACCTTTTCTGTTTCCTCTGCTGAAACATCAAGGCCTCCCTCACAAAGGGGAAATCACAATAAATTATTCATATCTCATCTCATAAAATAAAAATACATAAACAAAGAAATAACCAAATAAATAGAAGCACATTTTTTGTACCTTTTAAAGGAATAGTTCATCCAAAAATGAAAATTACCAAATGTTTTGCTCACCCACAAGCCATCCTAGGTGTATATGACTTTCTTCTTTCAGGTGAAGACAATCTTTTTGTTTTTTTTTAACTTTCTCCTGGCTCTTGCACTGGTGGATAGCAGCCATGATTTTAAAGCTCCATAAATTGCATATAACCGTCAGAAAACACTCATGAATGCTTAAACAGCCGTTGCTGGAAATTAGTTCTTTGAGAATTTTAAAAATAAAAATATTTTTGTTACAAAAACCCATCGACCTGATTCAGAAGACATGTGGTAACCCCCCAGAGGAGTCTAGGTTAGTTTTACGATGGATATATACGACTTATGGAGCTTTAAAATAATAATAATGTCCATTGTCCACCAGTATTACCAAGCTTTGAAGGGCCAGGATACATTGTTCTAAAAACTTTGTTCATCTAAAAGAAGAAAATCATATACACGATTGGTGGTGCGTAAATTGTGGGGTAATTTTCATTTTTGGGTGAACTGTTCCTTTACGTTTGCTTTTTTTAATCACTTTTATCTCGATTACCACAGTGAGAAATTAATTTTGTCCAATAGAAACTTAAAGGTTGTTTAGTGTGTTCTGTGTGTTTTCCTCTCCCAGGTTGAAAACCTTATTGAACAGATTGCAGACTTCTGTCCCTCACGGCCTCGATTTTATTCACAACAAATGAAATCTGGCAACAACCCCGATTAGTCTATAACAAAATGCAGTGCACTGTAAACTCTCTCTCTCTGTCTCTCATTTCTGAGCAAGGACATCTTTCTGGCTGGCTGATCTCCCTCATTGAATGCTTCTTTTGCAGTGTCAGGATCTGATGTCCCAAACCTCATCACCTCTCAGTCACTCAGACTCCTACACACGCTCCATGGACCCCCTGTTACCTGCAGGTGATTTTGGGAGGAGGAGATGTCCCGACTCTGAATATGACCTGGCTAGTCGACAGCGGCCCAACGACAGACCACAACAACAAGTGAGTCATACTCCACGAATCCTTCTGTTTCTGCTCGATTCATGCGCATTTCGGTCAGTTTATCCTAAAAGCATGTTTTCTTCCCAAAGGAGAGATTTGAAGAGCGTCAGCGGGAACCTCGCTTGACCTTACGACCCCCGAGTCTGGCAGCACCGTACACACCCGTCCAGAACTGGCACCATCAGCCCGAGAAGCTCATCTTCGAATCATGCGGTTACGAGGCCAACGTAATAATATTTATTTCATAAACAGCTCCTTTATATAATAACAATGTCATAATTCATATTTAGGTGACGGGTTATGAAATCACCTGAGCCTTTTATTACGTTTAAATAATGTGATTTAACTGTTTGCATTTGCCAGCTGAGACCGACTGAATTCTCTCCCTCTCTCTTTGTCTCTCTTTTCCCGCTCGTTCTACAGTATCTGGGCTCAATGCTTGTTAAAGAACTAAGAGGAACGGAGTCAACGCAGGACGCCTGTGCTAAAATGAGGGTAGGTGTTCACAAAGTCTTCGGCCAATGAGAGCTCAAGGTCTCCTGTGAGGAAGTCATGCCAGGACGCTCAGATTATTATTATATTTTGGAACAGGCAGCAAGCAGCACTGTCAGGGAAAATGCCACCCATGTGAGTCCTCTACGGGGCACTAGCACAAAAAAAGGACAGTTTCATAATATATGATTAACAAGGTCTGTCCAGAAAGTGGAAAATGGACTTCCGCTTCATCGCACTGTTCTGTGTGTGAGAAACAGACTGCAGATCTGCACCTCAAAGGCTGTGCTGATAAGTAGCCGATTATGTTGGTGTGTAAGTGGTTAAATAATCAAGCAGAAGTGTTTTCTCAGCCCGGTCAGTGCAGAGATGTGGTCAAAATAAACCGTCGAGTTAGTCGGGATAGGCTCTTAATTAAAAGAAGACCAAAACATAAACAGTCAGAAATAACAAATGTTTCTTTGAGTAAAAAACGGCATAAGAAATCTGTCCCTTAAATATTATCATTAGCTGTTAGTGAATCATATCAGGAAGCTGGTCGCATATAATATATTAATAACATTAATTAGTATTCATTTGAAAACTTTTAAGCTAACCGGTGTCTATTTTTGATGTTTGCTGAGGCCCCCCGATGGGCCTGTAATTAAAACGTTAGGACAAAATGATGTCATAAAATAAATATCAATGAATCAATTAATCCATTTGTATTTAAATTTTTCAGTCATTATTTTAGCCCCATATGATATAAAATATATTGACAAACATCCTATATTTCTCTCTTTCTTTCTCAGAGGTCGACAGAACAGATGAGGAAGATCCCCACCATCATCCTCTCCATCACGTACAAGGGTGTAAAATTCATTGACGCTGCCAACAAGGTGATGACATCATCCTCCTCTGTCATTTGCCCCAAGCAGGCAGATAAACAGCCGGTCATTAAACTGAAGCCCTCTGGTTTGCAGACGTCACATGACTGATAAACAGGCACACTGGGGACCTCAGATTTATTTAGTGACTCTTGGCTGATCTTGAGCTCTTTGTCATTTTTCCATTTCTAAAGGTCATGTGTGTCATCCCTCCATCCCAGCCTCCCATTTCAACTCATTCATCTTATCTGTATACCTAATCCATCCATCCATCCATCTCTTCCCCAATCTATTCTATCCATCCCATGCCATTCCTCCAATTTATCCATTTCTCTCAATCTATCCCATCCTCCCAATCTATCCAATGCTATTCCATGCCATCCCTCGTCTCATTCTTCCAATCCAACCCATAACCCCCCACCCATCCATCTCTACCAAGTCTATTCTATTTATCCCTACATCCACCCTCCCTCCATCTTTTAGTCCAGTCCATCCACTCAGTCTTTCCTGTGCCATCCCATCCTATCCCATGCTTTCCCATGCCATCCTTCCATCCCAGCCCTTCAATCCAACAAAATTCATCCATCCAATCTATCCCATCCACCCAGTCCATCCATTGTCCCTCCCTCCCTTCATCTTTCTAACCAGTCCACCAGTCTTTCCTATGCCATCCATGTCTTCCCCAATCTATCCTATCCATGCCCCGAACCCATCCCATGTTATCCCTCCAACCCATCCATCCATCTATCCATCCCATCCACCAAATCCATCAATTGTCCCTCCATCCCTCCCTCCATCCCTCCATCTTTCCAACCAGTCCGTTCACCCAGTATATCCTATGCCATCCCATCCTATCCCCGTGTTGAAGTTTGTATTTCATTGAAATTCTTTGAGCTGTTGGCTAATGTCATGTTGGGTTGTGTGTGCAGAACATCATTGCAGAACATGAGATCAGGAACATCTCGTGTGCAGCTCAGGACCCAGAGGACCTCTGCACGTTTGCTTACATCACTAAAGATCTTCAGAGCAGCCATCATTACTGCCATGTCTTCAGCACTGTAGATGTGGTGAGACAAACACCGCCATCATTACACCGATCAGCCGTTTCTCCATCAGTGGTTTTCAGCTGATTTTCTTTAGTTCTATTCAGTTCTATCCTACAGTATTTTGAAAAAAATAAAAACCCAACTGCAAATTGCTTTTTTGCAGATTTAAGTTGGATTGAAAACTACCAAATATGCATTTGACCTGTGTGATATTCATAACAGACCTGTTTAATGACCCACCAGTTGAGAACTACTGCTCAACTTGAGAAATTCTCATATTTCTGGGCATTTACAGTATCTTTCTCTCTTTTCTGTGGTGTGCAGAGCGCCATGGGCCGATTGCCAGGCATCTGGTATCACAAAGAGTCTTACAGCAGAGGTTGTGAGCAGTAGCCCATTAAAATTACATTGATCATACAGTGACACACACGCACACACTAGACCTATCATTGCCTTGAATACTTACAGCCAGACTCTAGTAGAACTGCAACTAGCAGTTCATTTGTTAATAATAAAAAAATCCTGTGATTAATAGAACTAAAAATTGACTGATCAGGTGACAATTACAATTAATAAATAGCTTTTCAAGGTTGTGCATCTTTTGAAAATATACTTCAATTATGTTTTAATATATAAAGTTCAATTCAGTTTTGATCTCAACTGCACTGAAGAAATCTTGATTCCAGAGTTTATTTACACAGCCTGCTGCTTTATTAATTTAGATTTAATGAATAATTCATTGCATATAAAAGCTTAAAAAGGGCCAGGCTTTACTTTTTAGATGCTCTAAAATGTAAGTTTTGCTCTCTTGTAGCGAAGTTTGTCAAATGTTGTTAATTTTATACCACGTTATATATGCAATCCTGTATCTTCAAAAGATTGTTAAAAAAAAAGGGGAAACACAGTCTGAAGTTACAAGCCCTGATTATTTTGTGGAGGATCTAAGAGTTTATGTTCAACATTGTGGTGGTTGTTTTTGATGAGGAAAGAAAAAGTCAAAACACCAAAGAGATTTTTAATTTACTTCATAACAAACTACAGTATCTACAGCTGTCCTGGCATCCCTTTACAGAGACTCATTGATGTGTAATTATCTAAAAAGCTACTCTTCGTTACACTATATGATGTAGCTAAGCTTGTTATTACATACTTTATGTGTTTAATGGCCTCTTAAGTGTGGAATAATGTTTGAGGCCTGTACAAATGTATTGATGTATGATTCTGTTGACGAGGCTATTAAAGAAACTTCTGAAGATGGATTGAGGTCATTTGAACTCTTTGATCAATTTTTAATAGCGGTTTAAGCACCTCATTGGGATTGTTGATTACTGTGTCTCCACCTCTGACAGAACCTGACCTATGAGATCATTCTGACGCTGGGACAGGCGTTTGAAGTGGCCTATCAGCTGGCACTGCAGGCCCAGAGGACCAGACAGCAGCAGAGTGCAGCCGGAGCCCCGGAAATCATTGAGACCAAGAGCAGCAGACCCGTCCCCAAACCACGAGGAAGTATGCGCAAGTCAGGGGTGAGAGCGCACACACACACACACACATTCACATAGGATGGTCTCATCAGATGGTTAGCAAAAACAAATGACAGTTTATTATTTTTCCAAAAAATGCTTTTGTGAGTGTGTTCTAATAGTATACAATGTATATGTATATATATATATATATATATATATATATATATAATATTTTTTTTTTAGACATTTAAAGTACGTAATATTGCCAGCTAATGGTTGAAATTGGTACTGCACTTCTGGCCTGGAATCATGTCAGAGTAGAATTACTGACTATAGCAAACAAACATATAAACAAAACATGTTATGATTTTTTTTTTTGCTTTCGGAAGAATCAAAAAAGTACATATCACAGATCTTTAATGAGAAGTACACTACTGTTTGGGGTCGATAAGATTTAAAAAAAAAAATGTTTTTAAGAAAAGTCTCCTTTGCTCAAAAATGTTTTTTTTATTATAATATTCTAATTTAAAATGTCTGTTTTATTGTATAATATATATTTAAAACGTAATTTATTCAGCATCATTATTCAGCATGAATTTTCATCATCATTACTCCAGTCTTTAGTGTCACATGATCCTTCAGAAATCATTCTAATATGCTGATTTGCATAATAGATTGCACTTCCATTTGTTTATCATCATCTGTCATGCTGCTTTATATTTTAGTGGAGAAATTAAAATATTTTTCAGGACTTGTAGAGAAAAGAACAGCATTCATTTGAAATAGAATTGTTTTGTGATGATATGAATATCTTTTTCCACTGTTAATCAAATGAACGTATCCTTGCTAGTTGAAAGTATCACTAAAGTAAAGTAATAATTATGGGTTCCTGTACAGTATGGAATTTTGAAATGGAACTGTGCAGGATCCCTGGTTGTAAATGTAAGTGGTTATATGCTGTTATTACTCTACATGAACAAACATGATGTTCTAATGATTTGTTCACAAGTTAATCACTAATCCTGATTGATCTTCACTGAATTCATCTGTCTGTGTGTGAAACTGTAGCCCAGTCACTGCTCTATTTAGATGTTCTGTTGGTTTCGTCCTCACCTTGCTGTATTCTTCTTCTCATTCTTAACACTTTTCATCACTCTACATCTATTTTTCCTTCTTCCAGCTCATCCTTTATTCACCTTGTCACTTCAGTAGCTCAAATTCTCATGGTTCCTCTCTTTCTATGACTTGGTGGCAGATTCATATCTATCTTTTTGAGCAGTACTGTGGAGCTCCCTGCTGGTTCTTTGAAGAAGCACACATTAAAATGCATCAGCTACAGTATATACAGTAGATGAATGTTCAAAATATATTTTTGAAATAACGAAATATTTTCAGAAGTTATTTGTTTTTACTTTAAAATATTTGCTGTTCTTTTGAACTTTCTATTCATAAAAAACCTGAAAAATTATTTCAGTTCACAAAAAAATAAAGCAAAAGTTAAACAGCAACTGTTTTCAACACTGATAATAATCAGGAAGGTTTCTTAAGCAGCAAAGCAGTCTATTAGAAGGATTTCTGAAGGATCTTGTGACACTGAATAATGGAATACTAGAATAATGCTACAGAAAATTCTGCTTTACATCGCAAGAATAAAATACATTTTTCAATCTATCCAAATGGAAAACATTTATTTTAATTTTAATAATATTTTTTACAATATTACTGTTTTGTTGTCGTTGTTGTTTTTAATCATGGTTTTGTGCTTTTATTTGGTTCATCTTAGGTCAGGCAGAAATTAAGAGTAACGTAAATATAGTAGTGTGCTATAAATGATATAGATATGCACACATCTACATATAACATACCATTAATTCAGAGGATGAAAAATAACACACCAGGTAGTTATAGTTATGCATACAAACAAAGAATTAAAGAAGGGGAAAAAATATAAATAAATGGATATTATAATAATTCATGCTCAGTACTAGATATATTTTTTTATATTTATGTACTTAAGTGCAAAACTAGTTGTTTCAATTTAGCAGACTTTATGGACTTTCATTGTGCAGAAGTAGTGCTGAAGTCCAATTAAAGACATACTTAGTATATTTGTGCTAAAGTGGAACTATTGCAAGTATACTTTAGGTACGCACAACACTTATTAAAAGTGACCTTAACACGAATTTTAGGTTTATTAATAAGAAATATGCATTGTGCACAAGTAATACTCTGAATAAAGTTTAATTCAAAACATAAAATTATCAGTAGGTCTCGAGTTATCTGTCAGTAAATATGTTCATAGATTTGAACTATACTTAGTATGAGGTAAATATATTTGAAATATATTACTTTTTTACTAGGGTATATACAGTATACAGTGGGTACGGAAAGTATTCCGACCCCTTTAAATGTTTCACTCTTTGTTATATTGCAGCCATTTGCTAAAATCATTTAAGTTCATTAATCTACACACAGCACCCCATATTGATAAAAGAAAAACTGAAATATCACATGGTCCTAAATATTCAAACCCTTTGCTCAGTATTTAGTAGAAGCACCCTTTTGATCTAATGCAGCCGTGAGTCTGGATTGGGGGATCCTCTGCCATTCCTCCTTGCAGATCCTCTCCAGTTCTGTCAAGTTAGATGGTAAACGTTGCTGGACAGTCATTTTTAGGTCTCTCCAGAGATGCTCAGTTGGGTTCTGGCTGGGCCATTCAAGAACAGTCACAGAGTTGTTGTGAAGCCACTCCTTCGTTATTTTAGCTGTGTGGTTAGAGTCATTGTCTTGTTGGAAGGTAAATCATCGGCCCAGTCTGAGGTCCTGAGCACTCTGGAGAAGGTTTTGGTCCAGGATATCCCTGAACTTGGCAGCATTCATTTTTCCCTCAATTGCAACCAGTCGTCCTGTCCCTGCAGCTGAAAAACACCCCCACAGCATGATGCTGCCACCACCATG
>JAUCMT010000054.1:2748198-2786126 GCA_032357475.1 Enteromius thamalakanensis | reverse complement strand
AGCTGGACTCAAATGAAGGTGTAGAACCATCTTAAGGATGATCAGAAGAAATGGACAGCACCTGAGTTAAATATATGTGAAAAATATGTCACAGCAAAGGGTCTGAATACTTAGGACAAAATTATATTTCAGTTTTTCTTTTAGTTTTGCTTTTTTAATAAATCTGCAAAAATGTCAATGCTGTGTGTACATTGAGGGGGAAAAAAGAACTTGGAAGAGCAAATGGCTGCAATATAACAAAGAGTGAAAAATTTAAGGGAGTCTGAATACTTTCCACTAACTCATAATCATATCTCTTATGAGAAGAACTAGTCTTTTATAAACTACTGCATCAGCTGTATGATATTAATATCTCATGACATCCCTGCTGGTGTTTCAGGTGGAGGCGATGGATGTGGACGCTCAGAGCAGTGCTACCTGGATCCTGGACTCCAAAGACCCCAAGCGCACCGTCAGCACCAAGTACGAGACCACCATATTCTGATCGGACACCCCTGTCGCCCCTCACACCTTTTCCTTTCGCTCTGTGCCTTCACTCTGTAGATAGACCTCCCTTCGCTCTCCATTCACCTCTTTCTGTCCTGAAGCCTAGTTCCACTCGGGCTGTCAAACAACCCATTCCCAGAGGCTGAAACAAACCTCCCCTCTTACTCAACAAACACATTTCCTTCACCGTTCTCTGCCCTTTAAATTGGTACAGGTATTTAGGTAGCCTGTAGTCGTATCATAACTGCCCTGAAACCAAAGTAAAGCTCTGCTGAGGACCAGAACATCTCGTCATTTAACCTTCCTGTTTCAAACGTGAAGAAACTAACATTTCCTTCTCATTCTGCTCAAAGGACTCTCCCTCCATCATCCACACTGATGGGCTTTCTCTTAACTAGTTTTTCTTTCTTTCCTCCTCCTGTGGTGCTCGTCTCCACCAGGCGTCAGCCGCAATGAGACACTGATGAAGACTTCCTCTTCCTCCTCTTCAGTCTGAGCTAAAACAACTGGACTCCACTAAACATGTAGCATCAGATCAAAACAGTGCACACCGCCAAGGATTACCGTAAAAGGCACTTTCCATGAATACGGTACATTTTGGCATCCTGTAATTTCTTTTTCTTTTGCTGAATAAAGTCACAAATTATATATTTAGAACTGAAACCAATAAATATGTTTGATAGACCATTGTGTATTGTAAAAATAGCATAGCATGGAAAGAGGACTGGCTTTCTGACTATGATTAACCTAACCAGTCTAAGTGTATTTATTCATGGAAGGGACACATTTATTTTGTTATTTTCGTAAGTCCAGGACATTTTTTAAACTAAGATGCATCCAATTGAAATGCATTAGTTTAAATAACGTGCTGCATCAAGAACTGCCGTGAGACTGGGTTGGATCAACAATTGAAAGAAACACATCAATGTTTCAATTGACCTAAAATTTAAATGACCAAATTAATTGATTTTATTTACACATTTAAATATATAAATAATAATAAAAACAGTGTCCCACAATTTAAGTGCAATTTGATTTACACACATGTATGTATGTGTGTGTATATATATATATATTGATTGATTGGGAAAAAATAACTCATTCCATTTTCAATATATTACAAAAATACAAATAGATTTGGCAAATACATGTGGTAAATTTATCAATAGATAACAACTGCAGTAGATTATTTTAGGCTGAATCAGTATTCTTTTTTTAAATATATCATTTTTGATTTTATGATTTTAACATGATTTTTAAATCATATTAGTTTTTTTTATCATTTATTGTTTTTGTTTACAATTTTAGTGAAAGTAATTCTAATTTACGATGGTTAGTAAATCTCTATTTATTTTTGCTTTTTTTTGTTTATTCTGTAAATCACAAACAAAGTAAATAAAGTTATTAAACTGTATTTAAACAGCAATTCATACAAAGGAATATTTGTTTAATCATCTTATAATAACTGCACAGCAAAATTTCTGAAGATTAAGCAACACTTTTCACTTAGCTATGAAGTAAACAAATGACTTCACAGGTTTTAAGCCCCATTTTGTACCCTTTTTGTGGAAAGTGCCTGCAGACTGTCAGATGTCAAGCTTTGTTTGCATTTGTTGGGCTTCTTTTAGCTTGCGTACTGGCAGCTAAGCCTTTTGTAATGGGCTGTGAGGACTAGATGGGTTTTTATATGTCCTGTTATGTTACTATGCACATCTTATAGATGATATGCACATTCTGTCCATCCCTCACATCCAGATGAGACATTAGACAGCTGGCAGAAGCTTGCTAGAGTGCATTACAAGTTAACTGAATTGGAATCAAAGTACCTCACTGTAAATTAAATTTGCTGCCAGTTTATGGATTTGCGTTTAGCACTGTGATATTATGTGTTGTCTTAAGTCTGAGTTGGCAAACTAGGCTGGGCCTAAATGTCTGAACCAAATTACAAAAAGGTGTCTGAGCAGACCGCCTGCTCAAAATGTGTCTGCTGTCAAGGAATCAAAGTAAAAAGTAATACTGTCTGCTTATTTTATCAGGTGCCCAGTAAGCAGACTATAGTCAGTGTTGTAGTGAATGTGTACAAGTTTTTATGCCATATCATTCTAGTGCTTGGGAAAATCTGTTCTTGCAGGTGTTAAAGGAGGAATTAGTTGCATATATTCTTCACAAGCCTTAAAAATCCTTGTGTATGGGTGCTCAAGCATTTACAAATTCGTAGCATTTATTGGAAAAACTCGTAGCACAT
Organism: Enteromius thamalakanensis; assembly: GCA_032357475.1. Lineage (NCBI taxonomy): Eukaryota > Metazoa > Chordata > Actinopteri > Cypriniformes > Cyprinidae > Enteromius > Enteromius thamalakanensis. The sequence goes on along the minus strand of JAUCMT010000054.1, from coordinate 2,783,395 downwards.
CATATATCATGATGACATGGTAACCATTACAGCCACTTAAGGAAAAAAACAATAGTTATAAATATATTTCATAAATATTATACATAATAAATTTTTTCTGATTCTGATTTTGAGGTAAATCTGGTGAAAGTTGACAAAAATCTAATCTGATATAAAAAATGTAAAGTATGAGTTAAAAAGTCGTGTAAGTGACAAACTGTCAGACTTAAGATGAAAAGTTAAGGACTTTGTTCCTCTCAATTGCAACCTTTTAACAAATTTTTCATTTAATTTATAATTATGATTTAGTATCTTATAATTTTACATAAATTTTCTGTCATAATTATGAGTTACCAAAGCATGGTTTTAATTTAATTTAATTAATTGATTTTCTGTGGTGGAAATAGTCTTCCATATAACAACACACTGGCAGCCATTTTTGTTTGTTGCATCCCAATACTGTAAAGAGCACAGTACGGACTGTTACAAAAAGATTCAGAAGTTCAAATATGCACAAAGTTGTGTTAGTGACCTATAATCAGCCTCTCGTGCAGACTAACATCACTTCAATGCCTGCCACTCTTTCCATCCTGAACGTTGTTCTCATTTTCCCTTAACAATCTGCTTTTTCTGCTGTTCTGCAATTTTCTGTTCTTTCCCTTTAAAATCCTATTACCTTGCACCCCTAATGCTAGTGTTTTGCAAAGCCCAAAAATAATGTGTCGGCATCCTTTTGTAGCAGATCACATAATTAGTCTTAATTAAACAGTACTTTAGGTAACACTTTGTTTTGATAGGTCCACTTTACAGTAACTGCAGCTGCAGGTACATGTCAGTTAGCAGTCATTAGAGCATTAGTAGAGTCCCCAACATACTACATACTATCAGAAACTTACTGTAGCAACTATATGTCAACTTATACTAACCCTAAACCTACCCTAACAGTCTACAATGAGAGCTAGTTAACATTTAGTTGCAAGTAAATGACACATGCAGTTACCCAGTTATTTATAGTCAGTAGAATGTCTAAAGTGGGCTATCAAAGTAAAAAGTGTCCTTCAGTAGTTTATAGTCTGCTGTATGTCTGTTTTTCATCTCAAAATAAAGCCTGAAGTGGCCAAAACAGTGACATTTGAATAGTTCTTAAAGGATTAGTTCACTTAAAAGTGAAAGTTTCATATTAATTTACTCACCATAATCTCATCCCAGATGTCTATGTAATTTTGTTAGGCTTGGTGTAGGCGGAAGTACCGAGTCTGTGTTTACACATGTGGAGGAACACCGTTCAGAGTTGATGAATGTCCATTGACACATATTCAAATGTATTTTCTCTCAGTTTATTGTTTAAAATAGTCAAATTGTGACTTTTAATAGACTCTGTACTTCTGCCTACGTCAAGCGTGACCTTTTTGACGTATTACATGCACGCCAGAAAACAGCAAAGCGAGCATTTGGGTTTATAAAGCATACACATTTTTATTTACTTTATTTATTTATTTTTAAATGATCTATTATTTTACTAGACAAGACCCTTATTCATCATATGCTATTGTTTAAAGCCCTTTTTTTAACCTTAATTTTGACCATTAAAGCTTAATGTATCCTGAAATGTTGCTTTATTTCTTTTCGACCGAAGACAGAAGTACATAAACCTTGGTGTTGAGTAAATTTTTTTTTTCTTAATTTGAAAATGAACTAATCCTTTAAGGGTCTAATCGGATAGCATGCCAACCACAAACTGAAAACACAAAAAGGGAATGGCAGAACAGCATATTTCTCCTCTTAAGTTCACCTTCATTTGAAACTTTCATATCATATCTGGTGTAAATGCTATCCCACGTTTATTTGTTTGATTTGTTTTAATCGGTGTGTGTGTATGTCTCCCTGTAGCTGACCGCTGTGTCGGATGCCAAACAGAAAGGAAAGTTGACATCTTGACTGTGGGTGAAACAACGCTTGTATTGTGTGTGTGTGTGTGTTTATATAGGTCTATGTAAGTGTCAGAGGTCTGCAGTGAACTCCCATCCATCAGCAGGATTTCACTTTAAACACACAAACACACGAGCCAAAAAGCATCCCGTCCAGTTTAACACACTCAACAAAACCTCTGATAAACATCTTGCTTTTATCACATTTCTGACGCTTTCGAGTTTTCAAACACTGGAAACGCAGCAGTCACTGTATTCTCACGCATTAACAAGAGCCAGTGTTGATGTTAACCTTTGCTTTGATATCTTCCAGTTTTGTTTTATTTTTATTGTGAAGCGGCAGTCTACACGCTCCTGTTTTGTCTGTGACTTTTGTCGTATAAACTGATGGTCTGTCATCTCACAAACCATAGAGGCTTTTATTTTGTCGACTTTGATAACAAATCCAGTTCAGCAAAACACTGATTAGAGAACAGTCTTGTCTTTTGATGTCGAATTACGGTCAATCCATCTGTAAGTTTGATTCTTACTGTTAGTATTTTAAGTCAGGTGACCAACAGGCTTTAGTACCGTATTTTGTCGAGCTAAACAATATGGGCAAGACCATTTAAACCTAAGAATTGTGAACTATGGGACGAGTTTCAATAGGAAGGGTTTGGCCTTTGAAGGTCTCGTTGCCAGATTAGTGGGAGATGCTCTGTGTTGTGACGTCTTATTATAAGTTAATACATTTATGATGGCATGAGAATGGTACAGTCCAGATCCTGGTACTTGTAGTGAGTCTTACACATATACTGTGATTTCTTATACAAAATAATTGCATTAATGTGACACTACAAACAACTGCAAGTTGTTTTTTATGCGTAGAGTTTTTTGTCTTTCCTTTTAATGATTAAGTTTCAGAAAGCAGTGTACGTCTAAAAAAAATTAAAAATAAAAACGAAGCGAAGCGAATGAAAAGGTTTCAAATTTTAAATTTGCATAGTCATCTGTCATGGACGATCCTGTGCTTATGTTTTGTGTAGATAATAATACATTAATATGAGGTTTAGATGGGAAATATTCCTGTATTCATTTAGCCTTAGTTTACAAGTATTTTAAGTCTGGTACTTTTTATTTAGATTTTTTTTTTTTTACATTTTTTTTAATTTTTAACATGGTATGTTAAAAATGGGTACAGTGCTAAAAACAAACAGATGCTAATGCTAGCACCTGTATTAGCCGCAGTGTTTGCACATCTAATCACATTAGCAAATACAACAGTGACAGTTCGGATCATATTCTTGGCTAAATGATTAAAATATAAACGATATCGAATTGTAAAGTAATCCTGGGTGGTCTGTCTTTTGATACTTGAATGATTCTGCTTTTATAGATATCTCTCTCTATATATGTATATGTATGTACTGTATGTAATTTTTTTTTCCCTTTTCTGTATGTAACTTTTTGGTCATGTTTTTAGTCATATCTAGAGAGGAACGTCTTTTTAAAGCTCAACATATCATGATGCAAGTGAGCATGAGACTGACAATGGAATCTCTGAGAGACTTTGCCACAGAATCAAAGAACGATTGTAAATAATCTTGGGCTTCCAATCTTTTTTATGATTATTATTTTTCATAATTGTACATCCAATAAATGAAGAGATGGTATCCAGTGTCCTGTCGTTTTTCATTTAATCCAAAACTTTTAATTGCTCAAAGAAGAGTACTACCTATAAATGCCATCAAATGATTAATTACATAAAAAATAAGTTTTTTTTCACATAATATTTACTGATCTTACAGCAATTTGTACATATTTTATGAGGTGGTCAACTCATATGACCTCACTTGAATTCAACACAATTTTCGCTAAATCATACATATTTTATGAGTTGCCAATTTGTATGAATTTGTAATAATGACCTACACCTAACCCCGCCCCTAAACCTACCCATCACTGGGGTTTAGAAGAATCGTAAAAAATCTGTACGAATTGCCAACTTGGAAAATGTGTACGAATTGGTCATGAGACTGTGTTGTATTTGTTTGTGTACTGTGTATTTTATGTATATATAAAAGCACACACATGCAATATGTTTTTAAAAATATTTACATGTAAATACGAAAAATATTTACATGCGAAAACGTTTATTTTGGATACGATTAATCGCAAATGTTTGTGTGGCGAAGTGTTTTGGTTTACATTTGTTTTCTGAATTGAAGTGTTTCAAGCCTTCAGCAAATAATGCTGTGAAACTCTGATGTTGAAGTTGCAAAAGTTTTATTCAAAAACATTTAGGAGCAGAAATTCCTTAATTTTAGACCTGCAAGATGTTAAATGAACATTTGGACACAATATATTAATGTCCTGTTGACAAGTATTACAGAAGACACGGCAAAAACGTCACTTGACAGTTTCACACAACATAATTTAAACATTTCCCCGACAACATGCAAAATTTGTACAATATCAAAGAGTCTGTTTGAAATGTGTTACAAGCTGAAAACAAAATCAGGAGTAATATTGTCGCATTTGTTTTTTGAATGTTGACAAATGTACCACAAAAATATACAATTAAATGATTATTCTTTGGACAATGTCAGTGTTTGACAATTGACATTTACCGTTTGCTGTGCCTATATCTGAGTACAAAAAAATTCCTGCTTTTGTACATTTTGTCAATGTGCTTTTTGGTTCTATTGTTAAACGGATTTATGTGCTTCTAAAATTGTGTCAAGTCAGCTGTTAAGTTACAGCTCGTTCTTTTGCAAACTTTTTACATATACAAGTAAATTCTCAACCAATCCCCAATTTAACTTCCTCAAAAGACATGAAACCTGAAGTCAGTTGCATTAACACTGCCAATATGTTAATATGCTTCTTAACTTAATTTAACTAGTCTTTAAAAAAACAGAGATGACTATTAATCAGTTCAAGCAACAGGCCCTCTGAACTTTTCTCTTATGAAATGTGACGCTGGAGCACAAAACCAGTCTTAAGTTTTGTATTTGTAGCAAGATCCAGTAATACATCGTAAGGATAAAAATGATCCATTTCTCTTTTATGCCAAAAATCAGTAGGATATTAAGATCATGTGCCATGAAGATATTTTGTCAATTTCCTACTATAAATATATCTAAACTTCATTTTGATTAGTAATATGCATTGCTAATAAGTTCATTCGGACAACTCTGAAGGCGTTTTTTTACCAGTATTTAGACGACTTATTTAATTCCAGATTTTTAAATAATTGTATCTCAGCCAAATATAGTCATATCCTAACAATAAAAACTTAATCTCAGTTTAAAAAAAAACATTATTACTTGTTTTGTGGTTCAGAAACACAAATGTTTTGAGTTTGGAAAATGTTTATGACAGTCGGATACATAAATGCTCAAGACCACCACTGCATTGTAACAGTCTGAGAGAGACACTGAAATATCAAGCATCAAAGCATTGTTTAGGAACAGACGGATGCTCCCAGAGCTACTATTAATTCCGAAAAATTTACATTCATTTGCCATTAGCCTTTCTGTCTCGTACATTTATATTCATCATTCATTTATTTCTTGATTAAACTGCAAGGCATCTTTGTTAGACAGTTGCAAATAATCTGTGAACTCTTAATATCTCGTTTCACACCAATTATTAAACAGTGGTCACGGATAGCAAAGGGTTGTACACTTTCTTCCCATCTACAGAGCGGGTACCGTGTGCCAGCAGCTCATGGATGGTGATCCAGTTGTCCAGGATGCGTCGGCTGCGTTTCTTCATACTCTTCTTCTGGCTCAGCTCGAGTATGGAAGCCTGTCCTTGAGGTCCGGAGTCTTGTTCCTTCTCTTTCTCCCTCAAAAAGTCCAGTCGGCTCTGCATCATGAACTCACGGCGTCGCCGTTGCTCGCGAGCTCTTAACAGCTGCTGCTTACGCTCCTCCTTGCTCCAATAGCGTCCCATTTTCATTTCGCTCACTGCATCGTCGTCTGTGGTCATTCCACTGCGCTCCTCTCGAATCTTCATGGCGCGGGCCTTTAGCAGACGATCTCTTACTGGGCGTTTGGCGAAGTAACGCGAGCCGTCGCTCCGGATTTTTACCTTCCACTCCATTCGAGGAGAAGTTGGAGGTAGTTGAGGAGGTACGATTAAAGACGTTGCAGCTGTGGAGTCTCTAGTTAATGTATTGGAGTGAGAAGGAACCTCTTCATTGGTGTCCCTAACTTCTGGACTGTCGGTTGTAGACATGTCCCTCAACTGCATGCAACTCTGGTAGCGTGGAGGCAGGGTGGTACTGCAGCGGCGGCGGGACAGGTATGGGCTGTTTTCTGCACTCCGTCCCCCTTTCGCGATCCCGGTAGTGAGAGACCCGTTTGTATGGGACCCCCTACGTGCTCCATCCAAGCCCTTTCTACTGCTTCCGCCATTCCGGAGCCGCCCTGGAGTAGAGTTTTTGTGGTCTGCTGTTTCTTCGCTCTTTTTCTTGGAATCCGATGGTGCATTTAGGTTCTTATCCCTGCTTGCACTTGTTCTGTGACGGGACGTACGAGGACGCATGGTTGCAGAGGCACTGGAATCTCCTGCCGCAGACTGCAAAGGGTTTCGTTCGCTTGCCAAAGGTGTGCTTCTGCAACTTTCCCCGCCGGTATTATAAGCACTTGTGCTCTCTTTATCAGAGCGTTCCCTTTCTGGGATCTCGTTGATATCTGAGAGGTCGTGGTGGATGGCCTCTGCACCTCCGCACCTTGCCTTTGCTCCTTTTTCTTCGTCGTCCTCTTCGTCAGCTGGCCAGACCTTTAGGCAGCGTTGGCGCAACTGCTGCATCTTCTGAGCCCGCAAAACATTGCGCCACTTAAACTCCAGGTGGCGTATTTCCTCATCGAGAAGGGCGATCTCATGCTGCATCAGGCTCTCGTTACAATTCATGTCTACAGGAACACCTGCTACTGCAAAATCACTGTGGTTCCTTCCGTCCAAAAGAAAGAGTGCATTTCCGTTTTTCTCATAAAGGCAGCGGATCTCCATCAGCTCTCGGTAGCGTTCGTATTCCTCTTCGGTTAACCCTGGCATCAGCGCTCTGCTGGTTGCTGAGCCCAGTGATTCAGGAGCCGCGTGATCCACCGCTCCCACCCCATCGGGCCCCAGCAGTGAGTCATTGCTGTAGTTAAATTCCCATCCATGCTGAGCAGCACGAAACTTGCGCAAGCTGCCAGGGGTATTGGTGGCATTGGTCGTGCATGCGCTGGTGGCATCATCGGCCAGCTCGGAGGATTCTTCACAGCGCGTGCTTTCATCAGTTCGACCCACCCCACTGTCCAGCTCCTGGCTGTTATTGAGCGCCGTGTGCCATAGGTTGGGGCGAACAGCTCGGATCCCATTGATGTCGCTCAACACAGAGCTGGTTTTCCTCCGGTGGTCAGGACTTGGTGAGTTCGAGACATTTTCCAAGTCCTCTAGATCCAGGCCCACGCCCAACTCCAAATCCAGATCATCAGCCTCATTCTGCCAAGAAAGCATGTTATAAATATTAGAAAATAGGAAAATATTAAAATCATGCTAAGAATTGTGTGCAGACCAATGTAACTGTGGACCACAAAACCAGTCATAACTGTCATTTTTTTGGGAGGTGGGGGGATTTATTATTTGAAACTGAATGAATAAGCTTTACATAGATTTTTAGTTTATTAGGACGATATTTGGAATCTGGATTCTGAGGGTGCAAAATAAACTAAATATTGAAAAACATAACCTTGACGGTTATATTACCAATATAGTTCTAGGCATTGCATATTGCTTATTAAAATTTAAGTTTTTATATATTTATGGTAGGATATTTACCATTTATCTTCATGGAATATGATCTTTACTTAATATCTAAACGAGTTTAGGTCTACTTTTAGATAATTAATTTAATTGATCACAATAATTAAGATAATAATAAGTTAAATAAGATAGTCTTGAGAGAACTGCAGGTTTGTGAGTTTATTGAAAAAGTAACAAAAATTTAAAAATAATTTTTTTTAATAACATAAAAAAAATCACTAAAAATATTTACTTTGTTTACCAGAAATGTCATGTGACCATTAACAAACATCAGGGAATCGTGAACAATGTAATACAAATACTTTAATATTTCAAGGGTACTGCGAGTAAATATTAGATGAAAACGTTTGAGAATCCCATGAGTAAGAAATAACATGAATTTGTGCATCTGAATGTGTTTGAAAGACATTAACATGTAATTACAAGTACTTTATTTTTGGAATCTGATTACGTAATCTAGATCACATGTAATCATATACTACCCAGCTCTGAGTCTCTGCTCATGAGCTGATGATGAGTCTGACTAATCATGAATCATGTAAAATGTGTACTATCTGCTCTGAAGTATGTGGCTGTGGATCCACTAGTCCAGAGATATCAGATTATGTTCCCTTGAGGGCACTGTCCTGCAGAGTTTAGCACCAACTCTAATGAAATACATCTGAACTAGCAAAAAAAAAAAAGCCAATCTCTGCAGGACGGTCATCCTCCAGGAACAGAGTCTGACACATGTGCACTAGTCTGAAAAAGCAACCACATCAGAAACGTCCCTGTTTGAGCAGCAGAGAGCAGTGTTTGTCTGAGTAAACCCAAGTCTGGATACTGTAAATGATTGTGGGGTCTTTTCCCATCTGTTGTGGGAGACATTTAAACGTGAGAAGTTTCTCAAATGAGCCACCTGTGCTGGGGAATATACTGGCCCAAGGGCTCATACACCATCTGGAGCATCCGTAAAACACACAACACACACACTTGTGTGCTAATGACCCCAAATCCTAAGCACTGTGGTATCTGTAGAATATTCCCATCTCTGCTTTTAATCGTTTTCCACTAACTATTCACAAATAGATGTTTGCTTTATACCAAATTCATACATATGCCAGATTTAAGATATTGAATACAAGTAAAGACTTAAATTTTATTTTAGAACTGTGCCCAAATGAGATTATTCAGACCAATTGCGTGAACCCTTTTTGTCGACATAGACTTGTACTGTATGTTCTAAAGTACCCTTAATACAGGTTGTTAAAGGTTCATATTTTGGTTTCATATTTTAACAAACAATGTAAAAACACTTATTGTCTTATAATATACATTTATTTGCTCAAGTCACAAATAATTTGTTTAATGATTTGTCCTTTGCGTGACTCTAATCTGTGGTGATTGGTCGATTGCTCACATTTTCATCTCATCATTTCTGTAATGTCTGATAAAGCATTGTTTATGTACAGCGTTACCGGGAAAGATATTTTATCTTTCCAAAAGCAGCACCTGGTGAAGAATAAATTTACATTTTTGTATGTTAAAGGGTTAGTTTACCCAAAAATTTTCATGAATTACTCACCCTTGTATCGTTACAAACCCATAAGACCTTCATTCATCTTCAGAACACAAATTAAGATATTTTTGATGATATCAGAGAGACATCTGTCCCTCCATAGACAGCAATACAACTGAAATGATCCTAGGTCAAGAAACGTGGTAAAAACGTGAGTAATTTTCATTTTTGGGTGACCTAACCCTTTAATTTTTCATGTCGACATCAACACAAAACAGTTTGGGATTCGTTTTAAAAATGACTCATTTCAGTGCTTCAGAATCAGCTTCCTAGATAGCACATGGACGTCTGCAAGGAAAAGCATCTGGAAAGCATCTGCAGTATACAAACGTCTGGCAGTTTTAAATACATTCTAAATCATTAACATCTTAAAGACATCTAATAGACGTCTATTTAACATCTACAAGGAGATTTCATCACAGTTGTTACATGGGGCATGACATTTTCAAAAATTCATAATATGGCCACTTTAATAAAGATAAATATCCGTCTTTGTGGGTTCCAGATCAGCATCTTTCTATACTTAATATATCAGGATTATTATAATTAAGATGTATTTTTTGATATCTTGATGACATTGTTTTCCTTGCACAGCTTTGTGTCAAATAGCATCATGCTAAATGAACTTCATAAACATGCCTCAGACTTCAAATGTTCACTTGGTCTATTTGTATTCATGAAATGGGTCGTTCCTCCGGGGTTTGCATTATGTTTTATTTAAATATTTACCAGTGAGATACGGACTGTTGCTATGGCTTCCACATGGGCTAAAGATGATAAATCTGGTTGTTAAAGCAAGTTGACAGACAATGAGGTTTGGGACCAATCAGCGAAGAGACCCGCACGCAGTGTGAGTCACGAAGAAAGACATTATTCATCATTTTTGTGTTAATTTACACAGACTTGTTTGTTGATTTTGATGCTCTCTCCTTGCTCTGTTGTGGCTTTGTCATTTGATTTATTTGCCTCATCAAAATCAGCCGTTTCCAGTCATGAACACTGCATGGAATGCTATATATCCCACAATGCAATTAAACTGTATCTGCGGTAATGAATAGTCCATTTCTAAGGTATCTTATGTATGCATTGCATAGTTTATGTATACTGCTATATAATGTGGCCATGTGATAATATACTGTAGCATGCTACAGTTTAAATTGTTTATTGCGTAATAATGTATAATTTTATATAGTGTAGTATACAGTATTTCAAATGCAGCCGAAGTCTGCTATGGAAATCTGTCAAAAGAAAATGAAATGGACATAGTGACTCACTGTAGGAGGTAGTGTTATTATAGGATGTTCTCTCTCAAGCGTAACCTTGCAAAGGAAAAAAAGACTGCAGAACCGACCCTGTGTGTCCTTGTCTCTCCTTGTTTTTTTTTGTTCTCTGCCATTCTCCTCTCCATTTATTTCCTCGTCAGGGGTTTCTGTCCTACTCTGACCTTTCCTGTCTGCTTTCATTTGTAAACAGAACAGAATGAAGCCATGTGCTCCACCTGTACACTAAAACACATTTGTCTGTTACCGCTTGAATAAGCAAGCCGTAATACACTTCACGTAATGTCTGAATACCAAATTTGTTGCCGTTAATGGCTTCAGTAATTCTTTGTCATTCAGTAAAGTGCTGTGCAACTACTAAATCCACAGCGAAAGAAATTATATTATATGAGTTCACGCTTTGAATTGAATGCAATAAGATAATGGCTGGGTGCCTCAGAATGATTCAAAGACAATGAATTGACAACATGTCTTTCATTTACACTCCCCCTGCTGCAGTTCTGTAGAAAACACTGCCAAAGCCATTAACTTAATTGAATCAAGTGATGATATCTGACTGTGCAAATGTAAGCCTACAGTTTTATTATGTTTGTTCCAATACCTTCAAGGTGAGTCTTACCTCGATATCTGGTCGTGCCAGTAGCAGAGAGATGTTGGTGCTGTCCTCTCTGGTCAGGATGGCCACAGCTTCCTCTCTGTTCTGCACATCCATCCCATTAATCTGAACACAGACACACATTAGTATCATTTCACATCACATGTTACCCTGGAGCACAAATCTTAAAGTCTTAGGCAGCACAGGACGTATATTTGTACCAATAGCCAACAATACATTGTATGGGTCACAATGATCAATTGTTCCATGAAGATATTTTGTACATTTCCTACAAAAGCTGCTTAAATATCTTAATCTTAATATCTTAAATAGCTTAATCCTCATCTTTGAAACTGGCCCATAAAGTTTATATTGCTAACATTTTAATAAGAGATCATAAAATTGTTTTATTTAGTTTCCTAAAGCTGCTAAATGTAATTTAATTACAAAAAATTATAAACAGTTGATGCCTTAAGATGTAAAACATGTTGTTTAGAATATGCAAACAGGATAAATAGTTATTTCAGTTTTTAAATATATGTCCAATATGCTCCTCAATAATTACTAACTAAAAGGTTATGGTCTCTTATTTTAAAGACATTGGAGGGGCTGTTTATAAACAGAGAATTAAAGTGTGTCTAACCTTAAACTCAACTTAATTTGTGTTATTTAATGAAGTCTGAGTTACCTGCAGTATTCTGTCTCCTTCACGGATTCGGCCATCTTTTGCAGCAATGCTATTAGGATTGACCTGCAACGACAAGACAGAATATCTGACAATCTCAGACAAAATTTAAGGAATGTAAATACAATGTAAATCCATGTTAATACAACTTAAACTCAAAGCTGCTCAAACTAAAACTATGCCAAAATTTACGATAAATAACTGGCAGCTGAGGTTGCCAATATTCAACTCTAAAAACCATGGTAACAGCATTTATGGTTTTACTGTTAAATTTACAGTTAAATACCATAATTTCCAACCTATTAAAGTAGTGATATCTGTTTTGTGGTTTTGAAATATACTGACAAGAACCAAATTCAGGTGTGATGAGAAAGTCACATGATGAACCAAAGCTCATCACAAGCTTTTACATTTACACATATATGGAAGGAGCTCAGTGTCATTCACACCAACACTAAACACCATCACAGTGAGACTCATTAAACTCAAATATGCACTAAACATTCATTTAGCAACATAACATGTAACATGTCAGCTTACGCTTTATTCCTGTTAATTTTACAGGAATTTACCATTAACTGTTTAACACGTTTTAACCGTATAATTTTCAAAGTTTTTACCATTAAAATCAGTGTCATTTTTTAGTATGTACTTACTTCTGCACTGGAAGCTTCTGTAAGCAAGTCACATTCCTTGTGTATGTAAGGATACTTAATAAAACCTTTTCTGGCTTTTAATGAACAGTGTTTTGTGATGTTAGAACTAGCCAGATTTAAATAATAATAGACATCCTGATTCTGCAGGATGTTGGGGCATGATTTATTACAGGCTCTTACACTTTCCTTATTCCAACTCTACGGTTGGAGATTTTTGTGAAGCATGATTATAAATGGTTGCCTAGTTGTGGACGATCCATTATCAGTGAGTATGATAGTATCATTCGTTGCAGCCTCAAGCACCTTACATTTTTTTTTTTTTTTCCCTTTATTCGTGGACATGACGTAAACATAATGAAAGTGTGTACTGAAAGGCAAACAATCAGCATACTCATCCCACTAATGCAGTTTACAGTAAAAAAAGAGACAGTAAATATGTACTTCAAAACAGTATTTTAGCGACCCTTGAGCAAATGGTATATTTGTAGTAACAGCCAACAATGGGTTCAAAGTTATTGATTTTTCTTTTATGACAACAATCATTAGTATATTAAGTAAAGATAATGTTCCATGAAGATATTTTGTAAATTACCCATCGTTAATATACTAAAACCTAATTTTTGATTAGTAAAATGCATTGTCAATGACTTCATTTGGACAACTTTGTTTTTTTTGTACCTTCAGATTCCATTCAAATATTGTCCTATCCTAATAAACCATACATTAACGGAAAGCTTATTTATTTAGCTTTAAGATGACGTATCAATCTTAGTTTTGTAAAAAAAAAAAAAAAAAAAAAAAAAACAATTATTCTGTTGCATATTATATAATAAATACTCATGCAAATATTCAGTGTAAATGCATTACTGTGCTTAAGTTTTCACCTTTTTTTGCAGATAGAATTATAAGAAATTTTTTTGTGACCATTGACATCTTCTATAATGTTTAATACGTCTTTACAATGCACTTGCTGTAAATGTGTGATTTCTGCAATATAAAAGTGACCTGTAATTTCTACAGTTTTAGCATCAATAAGCAAAATGTACAAAAATAACGATAGTTATAGCTACAAATTACTTGCATAGGGTCTCTCCATATTAGGTGGAATTTAAAAAAAAATAACATGCTGTTAATGCATTGTAATTGTCATGCTCTAGTAGAATTATCTTGTTTACATTGATTCTTGAAAGATAAAATAGTGTTTTGTATTTAATATGGCATTTCATTTAAAAGCATGATTTATCTAACACTGAAACATAAGGGCGTAGGTTCACAGTTCTCCCTCAGCCTTCATTCATAATTCATCGGTCAGCAGATTCCCATTATTCCTCATTTCTCACCTCACCCACGTAGATACCCAGATCCTCTTCATCATCAGTGCGATAACACACCGTTAAACCCAGTTTATCTTGCTGGCAAGATTTATACAGTTCCACCTCCTGAAGAAGAACAGATATGGAGAGAATTAAACAAACAGAGATAAGACTTCTCCAGCGGTATTTCAGTCTAAAACAAACTTAAAGTAGAGGAAGTTTGAAGAGTGCCGACCTCATACTCCAGGTCATCTTGTCTGTCCACCTCGTGTTGACTAATGTCAAAGTAGTCCGTTGGGTCGTAGTACACATGGTCAATAGGAGGGCTGAGGAGAAACACAATGTCAAAGAACAAAACATGCACTAGAATGACGTACAGAAATGAAAAGTCACAGAAAGGCAGTGTTTGTAAGTGTAACACGCTAATCTACTGTACAACCACAGTAGCAATCAACACTCCTTTATTCCCTCAAAAATGTAACATTCAAATTTGTCTGTAAATGCATTTGTGTTTTTGCTGTAAAGGAGACTGGAGTAAGACACTTTTTTACTCCTATACATTTGGTCAAAAGTTTACACCCCCTTCCAGAATGTGCAAATGCCAATTATTTTACCAAAATAAATCATAAAAAATGCATGTTATTGTTTATTTAGTACTGACCTGAATAAGATATTTCACATAAAAGATAATAACGTATAGTTCACAACAGAAAATAATAGTTGTATTTATTAAACAACGGCCCTGTTCAAAAGTTTACACCCCCTTGATTCTTAATACTGTGCTGTTAGCTGAATAACCCACAGCTGTATGCTTATGTTTAGTGATAGTTGTCTGTGAGTCTCTTATTTGTCCTGAACAGTTAAATATTCCTTCTGTTCATCAGAAAAATCCTTCAGCTCCCACAAAATCTTAGTTTTTTTTTTGCAGCAGCAGCAGCAGCATTTTTTGTGTTTGAACCCTTTCCAACAATGAATGATTTTGTGATCCATCTTTTCAGACGTAGGACAACTGAGGCACTCATAGGCAGCTATAACATAAGGTTCAAATGCTCACTGATGCTCCAGAAGGGAAAACCATGCATCAAGAGCTAGAGGTGAAAATTTTTGAAGTTCAGGGTAAATTTAACTTATTTTGTCTTTTGAGAAATGTAACTGTGATATTTTGGCAAAATAAGAAAAATACACACAAATATATATGTATGAATGTGTGCCCCCCATATATCAGAAAAGCCCTCACACAAAATAATCTGACATTTAAGTATGTTCTGTAAAAGGTACACTAACAACATTTAAAGGTTTGGAGTCTGTAAGATTCCATTTTTTGTTTCTGAAATAACTTATTGCTTTTGTTCAGCAAGGATACATTACATTGATCAAAACTGACAGTAAAGACATCAATAATGTAACAAATCCTGAAAAAAAAGAACTGTTTACACAAAAATAGGAAGCAGCACAAATGTTTCAACATTGATCATTATTTGAAAGGTTTGATTGGAGTAATGGTGCTGTAAATTCAGCTTTTATTACAGGATTAAATTGCAATTTTTGGGTTATTCCAATAGAAACAAAGTTATTTGACTTTCTGTAATATTTCAAAGAGTTGTTGTTTTCTTTTTTAATAAAAGAAAAGCTTGATGAGCATGATCTTTTAAAAAAATATTTTGAACTTTTACTGACTCCAGAAAGCTGGGCACAAGTCTAATGAAGTATTTTTGTATTATAAGCATAATGTACAAAACACATACTGAATAGCACAGATTTCAAAAGTGATGCTGCCTAACAGTGACGCCCTACATCTTTTCTCGAAGCCTCACTTACATCTGGCTGAAGAGGTAGGGCTCTGGCATGGGCGGCAGAGGAGGGGAGGGAGGCGACGCTGGTCTGTTGTGATGGATGGGTCTGCCTAATGTCACCATGTGCTGGAAGCTGATGTCTGTCTGCGTCCCACTGTCCACGCAGTCAGTGTTTCCCAGCATCCCTGCAGCAGCTCCAGACACAGCCGCTCTCCTCCTCGGACCCCACCTCATGTTCCTCCGGCAGCGCAGCGCATGCAGGCTCTGCTCCTGAGAGAGACCAGTCAGGTCTCTGCTGCTCACCTGGACAAACACACGCTCACATCATCACCAATTCAGATTTAAACACATTTTTCATATTTTGAAGGAAAAAGGCTTGACATATTTTTATAGAACGTAGTTGCCTACATTAGCAAAACTTGTTTATTGTTCATCAGCAAGCTTCAAAAAAAAATAATTACTGTGATTTTAACTGTAAAGACCTGTTAAATGATTAATGGTAAATTCCTGTAAAATATACAGAGAAAAACTCTAAAGTGACATTCCCAGAATTTCCTGCGTTGCATTTCATATTTATTTTGAATTTGATGTTTTTTTTTCTTTGGAATATATTCTTAGTTTTTCTTATCAGTTGTGTTTATTCGGGTTGTGTGTTACATGTAATGTTGTTAAATTAATGTTTATTGCATATTCGAGTTTAATGAGTCTCACCGTGATGGTGTTTAGTGTTGGTGTGAATGACACTGAGCATCTTGAATGTTCATATTTAAAAGCTAGTGATGAGGTTTGGTTCATCATGTGATTTTCTCATCATTGCCTGCATTTGGTGCTTATCAGTGTCATTCAAAACTTCAAAACATATATCAGTACTCTAGTAGGTTGGTATGTCATTATGTCATTAACAATATATCAGTTAATGACATAACAGTATTTAACTGTAAAATTAACTTAATACTGTAAAACCTAAAATGTTAATACCATATTTTTTTACATTTAATTTCCGGCAATCACAGCTGCTTGTTTTATTTACCGTAAATGTAAAAAAAATATATATTTTTACAGTGTACATAAAATAATGAATTGGTTGTGGTTGTGACCAGTGTTATTTCAGAATTATTTGTATACTATTTTTATTTTAAATTTATATTAGCAAGTTTTAGAAATGTACTTATCTAATTTATCTTTTGACATTTTTTTTTGTGTATATTAAAAAAAAAAGATTTTTAATTATTTTAAGTTTCAGCAATTTTAGGGCTTCAACCAATTTCTAACAAGTTTACATTTCTCGTTTGATTTGTTTCCTATAATTTACTTTTGATTACACTATTAAGACTATTGTTAACAGATTTTGTTTTAGTTTACAGTACAGCACTGGCTGTTACTGTTTTTGTAGCAAGAAACAATGATCAAGTAGAGTTAATTGAATTTGTTTTTTAAGAATGTCCAGACAATAATACTAAAGAGTCAAGTGAGAATCATGTTTGCACCAATACATAAAGAGATAATAGTATAAGATAGATAAGTCTTCACAATATGAAAAAAGTATAGACATTTGTTAGTATGAAAGACATTTGTAGACATTAACAAAGAATGGCTGTTGGATGCTCATCAATGTACACAAAACAAATTTGATAAACACACTAATGTAACAGATGCGGTTAGTTAAAAGGACAGTTCACCCAAAATATTAAATTCTGCCATCATTTATTCCTTCTCATTTTTCCAAATCCCATTTAATTTCTGTGAAAAAAAATATATTTCGAAGAATATTTTAACTGTCAATGAAAAAATACTAATAAATAATCAAATTTATGTTCCACAGAAGAAAAAAATTAATTAGGGTTTGAAACATGAGGGTGAATAAATTATAAGAGATTTCTCATTTTTGAGCAAAATTACCTCTTTAACGTTAGCACTTAACACAAATTGACATCTAAACATTTCTATGACACACTCAAAAAAATTATTTTATTGGTTTGCTCAGTTTATTAAATTAAATAAGCTAAAACAACACAAATCTTTAGTTGTCATTTGCACTCAATTTGTTATGTTAAATAAAATCACATTTGTAAAATATTAAGTTAACCTAAACCATTTGTGTTGGGCCTGCACGAATCATTTACTCTGAAACTGGGCAGTGGATTTCTAGTTCCCAGCATGCTTTGCAGTTATGGATAGATCAGGAGAATAATTATTGAAATGAAATGATGTTGGATGTGTTTCATAAAGGGAAAGACATTTTAAAGTTTGTTGTTCAGTTATATTTCACATTTAACAGTTGTTGTTGAGATGTTGATTTTTGAGGTTACCATCATGGTGAAGTGTAGACCTTGTTTAGTTATGGCTACGTGAGCTGTGTGCTAATACCGTTGATAAGGCCATTTTTACTTGATCACTATATGTGTGCTGCAGATGTAGAAATTATGATTAGCATGTGATAAAATGTTATGATGTCTGTTATATTCCCATAAGCCTGTACAACAACAGCAATGGTTGAATCAACAAGATTGCATTACGTTTAGGGAAAATTCACAGAACATGTAAAATGAATGTTAGTCATCTGCACAATTAACTTACTTTAAGTTCCAATAAATCAGTTCAAATGAATGGAAATACAGTAGGTGTCATCATTTTATTAAGGTTAGATCAACAAGCAATTTTTTTGAGTGCACTAAACACAACAATTACACAACACTAGACAAAAACACTAAACCTTTATTTCAACCTCCCCATTAAAAGCATGCCGTTTATCTGCCTCCTGTGTGGGAGAAAGAGAAGGAATAATTAAGAAGGAGGAGGAAAAAAGCATATCCAAGTAGAAAGTCTGGTTCATTTAGTGCTGAGGAGACAGTCGAGAAACTGCAATAAGGGAAACTACAAACAACTCAGCAGAATTAAGTCTCATGGTGATAAATGACCACAATACTCAGTATCTGCAGAGAAAACGGTTTTAAAGTGTGTGTCTTTGGGTTTAATATAAGACATGTAGTATTATAGATAAACCCTAGTATGAAAATATGAAAGACTGTGTTTACTTGGTTATATACAGAATGCCTGATTTACAACATAGATTTAGTGTATTAATATTTAATTTTTTACATGCAGGTACATTTTTAGTCTACCTTTGAAGTGCATTTAACTGTGTTAAATGTGCACCTGTACTTTAGATCTTATAATAACATTTCTAAAAATCTCTATTGGCACATAATTAGTGCTGTCAAAAGGTTAATCATAATTAGCTGCATCCAAAATATAAGTTTTTGTTTACATAATATAATGTATGTATTATGTATTATGTATATATAAACACACACACACACACACACACGTGTGTATAAAATATTATACAAAAAATATATACAAATATTTACATTTATTTATTTATATTTATACAATTTATATTATATATAAATATATATTTTTCTTTAAAATATACATGCATGTGTATTCATATAGACAATTTATATAAACTGCACACACACATATATATTATGTACGCAAAAACATTTATTTTGAATGCAGTTAGACACGATTAATCATTTGAAAGCACTACAGATAATATTACAGTATATTTGATGAATAAATCAATAGGCACTTAATTGATCTTTAATAGCTTTAACTTGCATCACTGGTTTTTACGCACACTTTAAAGTTTAAATCTTTTAGTAATCTTAATAAAAAACACTTATTTTAATGTTAACTAACATAATAAAGCACACATAATTATAATTTTAACTATAGTGTGTTGTTACATTTAAATGTAACATATTTTAAATGTACTAAATTGCAACTTCATTACAAATACATCATTACAAATGTATTTAAATACATAAAAACAAAATTACAAATTATGATGTGCAGAAATTACTACTTATGAATATGTGCTCAAGTTTTCAGTTAATAAAAAACATGCTTAATTTGAACAAACTGCATTAAATAAAAATTTTAACTATTTTAACATTTTCATTTCATTTCATTACAATCACGTGTCTGAACATATTAAATTCAGTTCATGTAAGTATATTATTTATATTTTTTAAGAGCACTGTTTCAAACCCTGAATGAGAAAAGACTGAAACACTTAACCCTAGGGATGTAACGGTAGCAAAATTTTGCGGTAAGTTAATACATCGGTATGAATGGCACAACACCGTATTTATTGAATCATTTACAGGAAAAACAAAACTAATGAACTTAAAGTTTATTAAACAGTTTACAAGAACACTGAACATATCAATGGCATACAAATTAGCCATTTATCTGTAAACTTTGAAACAGGAACTTCAATTTTTCCATTTTAATAACAAAAAATGTTTAAACCTTCCACACATCCGATTTAACCTGTCGCTAGACGTCATACATCAATTTGCATATTCTTTACGTCAGTTTCACATAATGTTATTCAATGCACCCTGAAATGCATGCCATTATAAGGCCTACTGAGCTAGCTCTACCTTACAAGATGTTAATCTACATTAAAATCCTTTTTTTTTAATCGAGCATTGAGATATAGACAATGGCTATGCTGTGATTTTGGCTATATTTGCATGTAAAATAGAGTTTGAAGCAACACTGATCTGTAGCGACAACAACAGACAGCAAAGAATGATGGCCACGCCTGCTGATGGGAATTGTAGTTCCCGCTACCTCCCGTTCGTTCTATTCGCCTGAGCAAACGTTTCTCAAAAGACTTATCGTTTTATCGAGTCATGCGACCATGGTAGTATCGGAAAAATTTGCTATTGCGGTACGACGGTATTTACAATACCATTACATTTCTACTTAAATGTTTGCTAATCTTTCAGCACCTTACTGTTTTGAGCTTGTGAAGTGATTACAGTGAGCCTACTGCAGATCATCTTTGACCTCTGACCTTTCCCAGAGGCTTACGAAGCACTAGCGTTTGCATGACTGTGATCCCTTCTAAGTTATTCCTATGTGTTTGTGTGGAGGTATGAGACTGGTAATCCCTGCAGCGAGAGAGATTGGTAATTAGGGATTAGTGTGATAATATTCAGCAGGATTCTGATGGAAACAGCGTGAGTTTCTGGCTCAGGTCAGAGTGGGCGGCTTCATCAAACAACACCGAGCTGCTACAACAGGCAGAAAACCCAGAGCAAAAACACATTTGTCCTCCCTCGCTTCCTCCTCCAGTGACTCTAGATTTAATTTCTGCTGCTCTTAATATTGTGTCAGGTACAAGAATTAGTATGGATTAAGTTATTGCACACACTGCATGTTTCTCAAACACAAGGAACTTGTGAACTTTTCTTTTAAAGGAAGTTGCCTCCATTTGTGCATAAACACCCCCAAAACTCACTGTTACAAATCTGTCAGCCCTTTCACATATTGAGTAAGTAAAATTGCTTAATAGAGGCTGGAATACACTTCTGTCCTGTTTTTTTATTTTAATTCTAAGTCTGATTTTGTCAGAGTATGTTAAACGTATTTGATTTTCTGAGCCAATTTTAATACAGATATATTTTCATTTATGAAATCATTTTGTAGTCATGCATCTACAAGAAACAAAGAATTTTGTGGGCACTCCAGCTGGCAATCATAACAATATATCTCTTTGTGAGCTTGTTGTGATCTGAATAACCTCAAAGTGTGTGATCCTCAAGTGTTGTACAATGCAAAATTTTCTTAACCTTAACATTTTATGATGCCTATTCAAACAGTAAAGGGCAGTTAAGCAAAAAAATACTCATCCTGCAAGAAGTATTCACTGTCAAGGCATCCAAGGTGTATATGACTTTCAGTAACACTTTAGAATAGGCAACACTTGTTAACTGTTACCTACAACTTTTCCCTCAATAAATTCTTAATTTGCTGCTAATTAACCAGTGCAGTGGTTTAGGTGTGCTTAATTATCACTAATAAATGGCTAATATTCTACACACAGAATAGTGAACACATATTCTATATTAACTATGACTCTCCCCTCAATAAATTCTTAATTGTCTGCTTATTAATAGCTAGTAAGATAGTTGTTAAGTTTAGGGATTTGTTAAAATGACATATAAATAAATATAAACTCATAATCTACTAGCTAGTCTAATATACTGTATGTTCGTAAAGGCATAGTTGATCCAAAAAAAAAAATTTTAACACAAAAGAAGATATTTTGAAGAATGTTGGAAACCAAACAGTTGATGGTAGCTATTGACTTCCATAGTATGGAGAGAAAAAAAAAACAATAAATGCAAAAGATACCATAAAATAAAATTTGTATCTGCCAGCATCCTTCAAAACGTATTTTTTTCATGTTTAACAAAAGAAAGAAAAACGAACTGGTCTAGTTCCACTCGAATTTTTCTTTTCAAAGACTTTCTTTAGAGTACACAAATGAAGTGATCTGCAAAGGGCTTTTCTCGTTGACTTTAATGTCTGAATTGTGTGGATATCTGCCAATCTTTTCACAGTATTGACACCGTCTCAAAGCGGGACATTCGCTGACAGTGACCTTGTCTGCTGTCTGGAGATTTCTTTACAAACCAGTCTGTCCCTCCAAAATTCATTTCAACACAATATTACTGCTGCTCTGTTCTGGCCAAATTTGCCACACTGGGTTTGAGGATTCATCGTCCCACAGTTTTTAATAGTCTTGCTGTAAAGGCCACTTTTCTCCGCTGTCATATCATTTCCAAGGATACGACCGTCAGGGGCACTGGCTTTCATAAATGCAATCATGCACACAGTTTAACACGTCTTCCCTAGTCAGAGCTATAAACATACACACATACGTGGAGCCTAGTTCAGACGGACGGTTTAATTAACAGTAAGCGATGATTTATTACATAGGAGATGTCCTCTTCTCCAGCACGGAGGCATAACCGTGTCCCCGGACGCTAATTCAGATGGGCGTAATGCGGGCTACATCCCGAGCTGCACGTCCGCTCGCTCCTGTGGCTGCAGGGTTACACGTCCAGAGACAGATAAATGATTGCTAAGAGCTAAGGTGTGGAGAGGGAAGACACAAAGACAGCGACTGGTCTGCAGTTTTCCTTATGAAGCTGCAGAACAGAACAGAAGGGGGATGGAAGGAAGTTCAAAGAAGGTGACAGACAGAGAGAGACAAAACAGGGGGAAGGGTAGGAGCATGATGAGGGAGATACACAGAGACTAGCTCAGTCTCGACTGCATGCATGAGCAGCGTTTGAACAACGACTGGCTCTACGGGGGGTCTCGCGCGTCAAATTGGTTATTAATACAACCTATGGGTATAATTAAACTGTCATTTATTTGTACTGTTATTATGGACTGTCATCATTTATATATTAGCTATATACTAAAACATTATTTTTTTATATTTAATTATTTCATTCATAATTACATTTATGTTTTTTTAGTGGTTGTTGATAATATTGATTACTCTATTGATTATTTGTTTCCCTGCAACTTTAATGAGGGATACATATGCTACTGTAAGAATACGGTATCATTTAAAACGGTCTACTTTAGTTTGTGTATAGTCATAATAACATCAAAACAATGAGCTTTAGTAAAATAAAGAACCTAAACACGGTGCATTCTCCATCATCTCTGTGTCTGTATCCTCTCTTCACAGACACATAAATAAAACCACCTGAATCTCTGCAAATACTTTCCGTAAAGACACAAGACATAGTCCACTTCAGAATAGGGGGACAGAATAATGCATTATTAATGGTTAATTTGTTCACAATTAAGCATTAGTTGAGCAAAAACACTATAAATGAATGATGAACAAATTAACCATTAATTAATGCTTAATTAATGCTTAACTAATGCATTATTCTGACCCCCTATTCTGACGTGTTACCCAAGACATATGCATAGCAAGTTTGAAATTCCTACTTTTAAATGAAGTCATGTCGAAATATTCTCTGTTAAAGTAATCATACGAAACTAGGTCTAAGGAGAGAGCGTGTCTTTAGAGAGCGCACAGATATTTTTGCTGAGACAAACACAAATAGCTAATTTTTTCTATCTTACACCTCCAATAGCAAAACCTTTCTTTGTCTTTTGTTTTGGTGCCATAATTGTCTTTCTCTGGAAAAGTGCCATGCTTTGCCGAAAGCCCTTATCTAGAGCTGGTTTGGGCGTGTATTATGCAAATTATTACCTAGTGCACACGGGCGCCCGTTTAGAAGACTCTAAATTCACTAACAGAAGAACAAGTTTATAAACCAGTGTATGTGTGTACGCAAGTGTTGTGAATTAGGTTTTTGTAAGAAGTTTAAACATACGTAATTATTAGTGAATAAAACCCAGTGTCCAGTTTTCCCGTCTCAACTCATTATCTCTAATGCATTCACACCCACACAGTCATTAAAGAGGCTTGAATAATATGCCATGTCAAACACACACTTTCTATCAAATACATATTTATCATATCTCTCTTATGGTACATCTACATCAATTTTGTTGTTTGTCAAACTTTGGCCAATATTTCTTCAAGTGTTATTTGTTTTGTGTGAACTGATTTTGATGAAAAGCATTATACTTCAATGTAATTACTGCGGAAACTTCTATGAGGTCTATTAAATATATTTGTAATCACACACTTGTAATGATGTAATAGAGTGTTTATTAAATGTAATAAAATCTGTATAATTTGTAATTATTATCAAGTAATCTAAAATGCTTTAGCATGTTAGTTAACATTAAAGCACAATAGATAATTAAAACATGATTTAAAATGTAGTTTAAATTCAAGCCTTTAATTTGTCATTACTACAAAGTGTAGTTTACTAAATAAATGTAGTCATAAAAGCATACTTTTTTATTAAGCAGACCTAAGTGCTCTTGTTTTATTTTATTATTCAGTGTAAGCTATTGAGGCAGCTCACTGCACGGGGAGACTGAGGCTGAAGTAGTTAATGGCATGAGTAATAATGGTGTGAGGGCTGATTTTATCTCTTATCTTGTTCCATGCTGCTCAAGTATGGGTTTTAGAAATGATATTGGGTGCAGATTGCCACTGGCGTATGTCTCCAGAAGCACAGCGGTACAAGGAGACAGATTTGTAGGAATATATAAAGCAGTGGATGTCTTGAATGTTTAGTGGGATTTTAGCAGATACTGGCTGCACCCTTGAGAGCGATCTACACCGTTACCTGCAGAACACAATCAAATTAATCTTTTTTTTTCTTTGCCACACACATACAGAACATCCCTACTCTACACCAACTAACACTTCTTGGTTTTGTGGCCAATAAACAATTTAAAAAATGCTATTTATTGATTGTCATGGTTTTTGAAATTATCCTTTTAAATTTTACAAACATATGTCATACGTCAAATCAGAGGTCAGCCAAGACACACTTCTATTGCCAGAAGTCAGTTATTTAGATTATAATTTTAAAACTAGAAATATTTTTGTTATAAAAACCCACGGTGGACATGTAATAACCCCCCGAAGTTGTATAGGTTAGTTTTACTGTGCAGTACGTGCAGATATATTCAGTATATTCTGCAAACAAAAAGAGCCAGTGAATATGGGCAACATAATTTATATGCATCTTGTGAGATCTGTTTTTGTTTTTTAAGTTGAAAGAACTTTCTGTCTTAAAGCTGCCATAATGAGCAGCATCAATGTCTTTTGGATTTAGTCTGTGTTTATTATTTAGCATCTAATGGTACCATGTGTGTGTATACTTTGGCATACTGACACCTGTTTTGTGGAGCACACACACAGCATCAGAGAGTGTGCAGGCGGTGAGAAGCATACTAATGCTTCCGCTTGCTCTCCTGGGACTCCCGTCTGTCAGAGGCTCAGAGTAAACGCTCTCTAGATACAACCGCTCAGAGCTGGGTGTAGCAATACCTTCTCACATGCACCTTCAAGACTTATTTAAGAATTATTAAACTTATAACTGAAGTAACATATCTCTTTGTCTCTGAGGTGGTACTAGAGCATTGGTTCCATGCTTAGAATTCATCCCAAATCATTTGCATATTCTTGACAGTTTATAGATTTCTGAACATTAAAAATGCATGCATGCTTTCTGTCTTTTTATTTACTTCCATTCTAGAAAGCAGCCGGTAAACTATTTTGAGATTAATGATTTAATGCTCTCATTTTTTATTACCCATGCAGCATGTACTTGAAAGCTGTGACTGTTTTGTATGTAAAAATTAACTATGCAGAACCCATATCATACCCTGCAGACAGTTTGTCAAGGGAATACATATCTGCTGAAGCTCCATGAAGCAGAGCAATGCTTTCCTACTGTTGGCCCGCTGCTATGGATTTATTCAAATGGAATACAAAGTTATGTACGAAAGCCTCTTGAAAAACAAACCAATTGGATGACTTTACAGCAGGCATTGTTTGTGCAATCAGCTTTTGTTTGAACAAAGATTCAATGTTTCATTTTGTAGTCTCTCAGCACATGAGGGAGTCTAAACATCTCTGCTGTTTAGTCTGCATCTCTTAGTTGTTCTTTCTCTTTGATATCTGAAACATTAATTTTTTTAAATGCAAATGAGCTTTGTAATGCTCAATATAGGTAGAAACCATCTAAACATTTATGTTTCACACAAGACTAAATTATAACCTTCATTGTATGAAGTCTCTTGAGATTCACATGCAGCTGTTTATTTGGAGTCTTGCAGAAACCTAATCTTAACCTTGTTTGCAGCAAATGTGAATCTTATAATATAGTAATAGCAATATGTGATCTTCATAATTGAGCTTCTGGGTACCCCGAGAGATTTGGATGAAATGGTTTAGATTCCAATAGGGTTCAGCAATCTAAGCTAATTTTTGCAAAACTATACACCCTATACAACTACTTATAAATACAGTTTCCAGTGGAATAAACACAGCGACAGTTAAACACCAACAACTGTGTGTGTGTGTGCGTTTGCCTTTTTTCTTCACTTCCTTTCTACAAAACCGAACAGGGGAGGGGCAGGGGGACGGGACCAGGAAAAGTCCACAACCCCGGATTTGAACTCGGGACAGCCAATGCAGGCTACTCACTGGCCCTAATAAGGACTTCCGTTGCTTTCCTCTAAAATGATAAATAAAGGAACAGATAATTGAGTATTAAAAACTCACATTCACTCGGTTGCTATGCCACTTTAATCATAGCAAACTTGCTTGGTAGCGCACCTGGTACATCTGGTGGTAAGTCACCACACTCAATAAACAGCTCAAAGACTTGTAGAAGCAAGGTGGTTGCTATAGCAAATGATTTTTTTATAATCTCCAGATTGCTTTTGGTAACACTATTGTGGTTTTTTCCCCATGTGTCCGCCTTTGCCCATATTTGGTGTTCATGTCCTCGTTATTAAGTTATTAGGTAATTAGTCTCCAGTTGTGTTCCCCAGGTGTTTTCAGTTCTCCCATTATGTCCTTGTGTATATTTACCCTGTTTGTCTCCCTTGTCTGTCCTTAATGTTATCTGTTATCTAACTGTCAGTGTTCTATCCTGTATTCCTTTTTAATAATTTTATTTTAATAATTTCAAAGACTATCGTTTCTGCACCCCTATGTCCTCTATGTGCCACTCACTTGACAATTGGTTAAAAAAGAAACAATGCAATTTCATTTTGCACAAATTTTGCCTTAAGCATCTTTTTAAACTAACAATGTGATTTTGTTGCAGGATTACCTTCTTTATATTTTAACTCTTTATTTTTTATTTAAACAATTTTTTCCCCTCTTTTGGAGAATCTTGAGCCGGTCCATAACTTATTGCACATAGATAATCTGTATTGCAGTCCTCGGACTTGACCTCTGACCCTCTCATTTATCCTGCACACACCCACATGTCTGATACACCTGTTGGTGCACATACTGATGAGGTGAAGGATGAACTCACTGTTGACACTCATTTCCATATTGAGTAGATCTTGATCCCTCCCCTGACGATTAATTCCACTGGGATTAATTAGACACACATAGTGCTGAACCCTCATTAACACGCTCCTGTGATATGATCTGCTACAAATGTGCCGTCTGCACACGGGTCTGTGTGTGTTCAGAGGTCTGGAAGATCCCTTACATCTAAATTATGCAAAAGGACGAAATGGCTCCAAGTTGACTTTTATGTGTTCTGACGAAATTATGAGTGGTGCAGAAGGTGTACCACATTGATAGGGTGTTGTGGATGATTGCTATGCAGTGTTAAGGGCATGCTTCTCTGCTTTTGCTTGAAGCTAAGTGGCTTAAATCAAGAGTCAGTATTCTGATATGCCTTTCTTTGTAGTTTTATTGTTTTATTAGCTGCCATGTCAACTAGAGCATGCATTCAGTGTCCAAAGTAAATGTCCTCAGCAGTACTCCAATACAATTGCAGCCAGAGTTTTCTAGCCACCTGGACTCCATATGCCCAACTTATACGTGCATTTTGATATTCCAGTCAAAAAAATGTATGAGAACATTTATTAGGCTGCATGTGTTTTTTTCCTAAGGCTGGCGTATTTTTTCAATTGTTCTATATGGGAGTGCCATGTTTTTTTTAAATGCCAGGAGTGTGCTGAGCACTAAGCATCATTTATGAGTATTGAGTGCTCAAGCATATTTTTCTCTACGCAGACAGTTGAAGAATGTTCAACTTCGGATAAAACGCTGCACTAATCACTGTCACTTTTCAGTCAGCTAACCAATCACAGCAGAGGAGGGGCGGGACTACCAACTGCACTACGGCTGAACAACAATGGAGAAGTTAATATTGTATATCTGCTTTATTTCATTACTAGATCAAATTGCAATGATGTTTGGAGAAACATTTCATTTCCAATGCGTCTGCTATTACTTCAGCGGATATTCTGTATCGTAGCAACCACAGCATCTCAACAACAACAACAAAAAACCCAACAAAAAACGCTGCACGCTCTATCGCTCACAGCTGAACATTTTCAGCAGAGTGCCTGGCGTTTTCAGCTGACAAAAGACTTTGGTGGACACATGGCCTAAAGCTGCTTTATTTAAACCTATTATATGAAATTATTCATACTGTAAATAAATGTGACTGGACTTTAAAGGAGTGCTGAAATGTAGATCTGGTGCAAAATGTTCACGCTGCTATGATCTGGTGCTTTTCTTAACTGCCGTTTTCTCAAACCTGTCATTTTTGTCATGTTTATTTTGTTACTGAGAGAATAGCGGACAGCACATATTTACTTATTCATCAAAACATTGCTTTCAGCATTGGGATATTTGCTAACAGGAAACCTTCAGGTATTTCAAACTTCCTTTTACCCATGAGCAAAGATCAAACAACTAATTCAGCTTGATTGTATAAGGGCCTTTTAATGTCTTTGTTCAAACTACTTACTCTCAGTAGGAGCAATAGTAAGTTTGTTGCTTGGTTTAGCAAATGGCATTAAGTTAGCATGGCACAATTAACCCTAGTTTATGGTTATGCTACC
This sequence comes from Enteromius thamalakanensis, assembly GCA_032357475.1. Classification (NCBI taxonomy): domain Eukaryota; kingdom Metazoa; phylum Chordata; class Actinopteri; order Cypriniformes; family Cyprinidae; genus Enteromius; species Enteromius thamalakanensis. Next base: position 2,754,441 of record JAUCMT010000054.1, on the reverse strand, counting down.
ATAAACAATTTATTAATTTATTAGGGCTGTCAATCGATTAAATAAAATTACTAATTAATAGTTTTTTCCCAATTTAGCAATCACTGACTAGCCATTCAACATTAAAAAGCTATCTCATAAAATTATTAAACCAAACAATCTTCACATAAAACCATTATAATACCAATACTGACTTCTTTATAAAATTGTCCCCCTCCAAAAATAAATGTTTAACCATTGACTAGTCTTTAACATTACAGTATACTGTAATCAAGAGATATCAATTTTAACATTTAGACTTATTTAGAAACATTTAGAAAAAAAAAAGAACTTCTAATTTAAGTGAACTTAAAACAATCTTCACGTAACCCATTATAATAAATGTCATATTTACTTGTGCACTTCAGCAGGAATATACAGAAATTGAAGTTCAAACACTATCCCCTTTTTTATTTTTTGTCCTTTGATTCAAAGACATCACAGCAGCTGGTTATTATAGCTGTTATTTCTTTAAGAGCTGCCGCTGCTGAATGTGTCGCGGTTCTGACACAAATCTTATTTACTCCCAACTCTTTTTACTTTTTCTGACCCACTTCAGGTCAGGTGTGTTAGATGAGTGAGACAGCGCTGGGGTTTTCCATTTCAAAGACATGTTCTTAACTATATTATATGCTTGCACAGTTTTAAGGCAGCTTTAATCCTCTTTTTGGAAGCTTCATGACTTAACTGACCATGATGTTACATGCATGTAGCTTATTTCGCACTTTAAAATGAAAGGATACAGCCTACAGCATGCTCTGGTGTCTTTGTGCATGTTTTGCGACTGAATAAATGCACTTCTTGTCAAGAGAAAAGTGGCAGAAGCAGCAGTTGTGAGTGGGGTGACCAATCCTAGTCATGCCCCTGCCTTAATTGTGTTAAATATTTTTATCACATTAATTAAAAAAAAAAATTTATTGCATTGCGTTTACGTGCTAATTCAGACACCACTAATTTTTATCAATGAAAGGCCACTCTTACAACATAATGTTTCATCACAGTATAGATTTTCTCTGAATCGTTATTCACATGGCACTTACAGATTTTTTTAGTTTTTTGTCCAACGATGGTTAAAGAGAGCAGATTTAAAACAGAAAAAAAAAAAGTCCTGCAACGGTTCAGTGAAGAATGGCAATGCTAATGGCTTTCTACAGCTACTCTACACTTCATCGAGCTCCACTAACTAGAGGTGAACATCTTGCTAATAAAAAATTCATGCACCTTTAAAGAAAACCCGTTTGATAGGTCTATAAGAGAGATGATGAGATGCGTCTGGCATGACAGAAGGGAAGAAAGGGTGTGGCCGAGCGGAGGTGTGGGGCTGTGTGTGTGAGGCAGAGTGACCTTTAATTACTTTGAGCACTTATTTGTGCCATATGTTCATTAATACTAATGCAACTATTCAAAAAACCAGTGTAAGACGACTCATTCTGCTTGCTTAATGAGTCTGGTTGCCATAGTTACAGCATCCCTTTTCAATGCAGCTCAGAGCGAGAGAGAGAGAGAGAGAGAGAGAGAGAGAGAGAGAGAGAGAGAGAGGAAGGGGCACTCAGAATGATTGATGGGGTGCTGGATAGCGCTAGTGTGCTGGGCAGATTGATGGTGTTTATTCTGCGGTTGGATTTGCCAGTGGAAAAGAAGCTACACTGTGCCTCAGTGTATTGAAGAAGCATTGAACACCCGCATCAGATAAACACACTTTCCTGCTTTGAGAGGATTTGTGTGTGGATATTTTCTCTGATGTCTCTGATGCTCATTTCCATGTTATCACATCTGCGATGTGGAAATGGCTTTGTGCGTTACATTGGAAATACAGCAAGGTCACGTTCATAGAATCAAAGTGGATTTTGTAAGATGACGCTAAGATATAATGTGTATTTAGATTAAAAAATTACCCTGCTGAAAAAAACCCCCAATAGAAAATGTAATGGATTGAATGGTTATAATGGGAATTGTATTGTTTTAATGGAAAGTATAATGATGTGTCTACTGGTATGTGATGGATTCTATTGGTGGGACGTTAAATCCCGTTGAAAAAGTGCCCAAAACACACTACAACAAGGAATTTTGTTATGATTTTACTGGAAAAAGTGAATGGCTCATAATTGTATTTTAATGGAAATCATTAGATTCTGTGATGGTTTCTATTGGACTTCTATTGATATTTCTATTGAAGTTATTTGACGCTCAAAAATTATTAAACTGGAACTGAATACTGACAGAATATTCTTTTATCCTTTACTCATATTAAACAAAATAAAGGGTCCATGCTGCTGTTTCCCATAAAAACATATACCATTGCTACATTATAATTTAACTTCAACAGTACAGCATGAAATCCATTTGAGGCAGCCTGTGTGGATTTGTTTACTTGTGTTGTTGTTTTGAGGTCTTGACAGTCCTTGGTGGCTAAACGTCTTAAAAAGGGCACTGTGCACATTCATAAAAGCTTCTATTGTATTGTATTCCAATAAAGAAGGCGCGTGGGTTTAGAATGACATGAGGGTGAACAAATAATGCCAATTTTCATATTTCTGCAACTCCTGTGCAATATAAAGAATAAATAAATTGTCGTCTTTGAGAGTAGAATAAATCTGAACAAGAATAAACAAATGGGAAAAGCGCGACTGTGATTTAAATCTTTTAGTCTCTAGCTATCACCTTCTCAAAGAGCTGTCAGATTCCTCAGATGAAATGACTGTGCTGTGAAATTATACACATCAGTGACAGTAGAAACTGGTACAATGAGCTTCAGTTAACCACAGGGTAATATTAGTGTGCAAACTGAGCCACATGCACATTAAAGAGCTTCACAAACCAGCATCAGCCACCAAATTCTTTACAAAATGTGTCAAATTAATAGCAATAATTTATCTTAATTAACTAGCCCTAAAAACATAGTTGGATTACCATTCAAAAATTTTAGGTCTGCAAGATTTTGATCACATAAAGGCTGTATTTATTTGTTTAAAAATCCAGTAAAAAACAGTTATATAAAATATAATTATAATTTTAAAGAACTGTTTTCTATTTAATTATAACAGAAAGTGTATTATAATTTTCAGGATCATTATTCCAGTCTTCAGTATCACATGATTATTCAGATATCATTAGTTCTTGTATCAGTAATGACAAAAACATAGTTTAATGATATCTGATACATTTTTTAAAGATCATTGTATGGATGTAAAGTCATAAGACATAAATATACAAAATATACAGTCTTTACTGACTTTTGTGCAATTTAATGAATCCTTGCTGAATTCAAGTACTGCATTTCCTATATAAAATCTCACTGTCCCCATTTGACTAACCCTTTCATCACAGTAAGCTTGTTTAATACTGCTCACAAAAAAACACACAAAAAACATACTGGTAAGTTATTTAATTAACAGTAGCCTGGTTGAGGTAAAAGAGCACAGGGCATGATGGATCAGATCTGTTCCACTCCACATGTTCAGCACAGCTCACAGTTTCTGTAATTGGATGGATTAAAGGGAATAAAGCCTCCTAATTAAGCTTAATTAGCAAGGTCTTTCAGCAATGTGGATCCCAGGAAAGTCAAAGACACTGAACACAGTAATAGACTTGGATGGCATGTTTTGTTGTGAACTGCTTGGATGGTTTTATTTCTAAATATGTGTGTCAAATTATTTTATTGTGCATAAACAGAAGCACTAAATTGAAATTTCTCCTCTTCCTGTTCTCTTAATTGCATTTTATTCAACATTTGCATCCTAACATTAACACTATTCATAATTTGACTAAAAGCAGAAATGCTTTTGTAATACTCAAAGGATCTGTTTATCCATACCGCTGCCTTAACAAAAGTCTCACAACGATTTGTTACTGTCTTGCAAGTACTGGTATTTCATTCATTAAAAAAAATTAAGATTGTCTGTCACGCAGTTATATCTTCTCTATCAGTGCGTTTGGCTCAGTCTCAGGAGCTGTGGAGACATTGAGAGTCGACAGCGTGACATTTGATCATGTCTCATTTCTTCGACAAGTAATAAGTCTAACAAACGACAGATCTGGAAATTGTAGTGAGATGAAACTGAGATTGAACTCAGCAGAGACTGTGAGAGTTACAGTCAGGCACTGCTCTGGACGGCCCTGTCGGGTCCTGAGGAACCACTAAGGTCCACCAATTCATTACTGCTCTGTGATGCGTAGAAATCAATTATTGTCGTCATATAAGACCAACAGCTTAGAAGAAAAAAGCTATCTATCCATCCTTCAGCTCACCTTTTTATCACTCCTCTCTCCATCTGATTCCAGCAGTAAAGGAGTCCAAACAGCTCTTTGGTATAATCATGTATTCCTCTCATTCTTTCTATCCTGTCATCATCCTCATGCCTCACACACTCGTTCTGTTTTTAAGGGTCACTGGTTTAAGCCGAAGCCTGAATATTAAGTGACCTGGAATGTGAACCATTTGCTGCACTTTCTAGCGTACTTTTTAGTTCACTTTTCTAAAAACATTTCTATAAACATCTGTAAATTGTATACATAGAAAAAAAATTATTTCCTAAAGTTTGCACTTGTCAAATTACTGTTATTTGCACTATTAATGCAGACATATTATGCACTTTTTACAATATTTAATATAAGTCTCTGGTGTCCCAGGAATGTGTCTGTAAAGTTTCAGCTCAAAGTGCCCCACAGATCATTAAATATAGTATTTTAAAAATACCTATTTTGAGTGTAAGTTGGGTTCACAAAGTTGGGTTGGGAACTGAGTCTATACAACGCAAGATATGATGACTTTTGCCAGTTTCACACTGCATACTGCAATATTTTTTCGCCGCCCATGTTAATGGATGAGGGGCGGGGCGGTGCGGCGGCAGAAGCAGAAGTGTAAAGAATAATATGGACAGTGCATAACAAAGTACGCTGGCAATTACATAAATCAAAGCACATGGCACACAGTGTTCGGAGAAGAACACTAAAAATACGACAGGAATAAGATGCTTGTCTATCGCCTACTGCAGTACAAGCCGCGCGTCAGCTGCGCGTGACAAACGCTGCCAGAGTCAAAGAACAATCGGCGAGCGCTGCTTTCTTGATCTGGCTCTTAATTTGTATTTATTTATTTATTTATTATATTTATTAAAATATATTAAACGTGCGCGTGGTAAGAACATCCACAGTATATCGCGTTGGCCAAAACATACAAGGAAACGCATCGTCCTGTCCGAATAGGGCTTTACTTTTAGTCATTATTTAGGTAGCACACATATTCTGAATGCCTTTGTCAGAATTCAAATGAGCCATTTTAACCTACATTAATCTAGATTAATTTCAAAATGAATCAATATTAAAAATATTCATCTATGCCCACCCCTAGTTTTAAACCATACTGGTTTAACCTTCTGATAGGGTTTACTGAGTGCACACGTCTAAAGGAAACAGAAAGTGGCTGTCAAAGGCATGTGAGCAGGTACAAAGTACTTGGTGTGTTCATGTTATATTGCAAAACACTTTTGCTACTATTAAGGTGGCATCATTAGATTAAGTGTTTGTACTGTACATAGTAGTTAACTACTCTTAGCATAAAGTATGTCAATATGTATTTGATACACATTGGGCCAGATTTATTAAACAGGGCACATAAGTGTGAAAGCGCAATTCCAAAACAGCGCCAATGGGATTGAAAATTTCTACAGGTGATTTACTGAACAGACACACAACATCGCATTTGCATAATGACCAACGCAATCTACCAAGCACAGCGCAAATTAGCGTAAGAATAGGCTTGGATTCAGCTAATGTGCTCTTCAGCCTTTCCAAATAAATGAATACGTATGGAATACATCCTCTCCCTTCTACCACATGCTATCTGTGCTGCTCCTAGCAACAACAAATGTGGCCATTTTTACCGCAAAATAGTTAAAGCCTCTGAAAAAAACAGGTGCATCTGATCTCACTTCCCTTTTGACATTTGACATTGCAAAGGGATCTCATAATATTATCACCCTTAAGTTTCCACCCAAGGGGCCATCATTTTAATCTCACAGTGACAACAGTAGCAGTATAAATGCCATGGCAAAAGTTTGAGCAAAACAAGCTAACAGAGTCTCAGAGGAGACGAGAGAGCAGTGGATTTATTGATTTATTTACTATAACTTATATTGCTGCTGCCACACCAACGCTATCTCACGAGCAATTCGTACATATTCGTACGAGGTGCCAAATTTGTGCCAATTCGTACTAATTCGTACG
>JAUCMT010000054.1:2687004-2703700 GCA_032357475.1 Enteromius thamalakanensis | reverse complement strand
CCCTACTCTTTACGATGAGTGTCATGGGATTTTTAATGACCACAGAGAGTCAGGACCTCGGTTTAACGTCTCATCCGGTATAAATCAACTAATTTGGTCATTATAAAACTACCAAATACATTTGCTTGCACAGATTTCAGAATCGGCATGTAAAATATTTCATAATATAGTCAGTATGTTTGTGAATGTTAATAATAAAAAAAAGGAAAAATTAAATAAAAACTATCCATGCGTCACGCAGCGTTAATGTGATTGCGGTGTGTCACATGACGCGTCGCCATGGGAAACAATAATGGTACGTTCACACGGGCGCCAATTTTTTTACTTTTGCTGCGAGCAACGCCAGTGAAGGGCCGCCGATGGAAGCGTCTATGCGCTGCTATGACCATGGCGTCAGTGCCAAATTTCAGCCACGCCTTGTGTTAACGCTGACGCCCCATGTGAACGTACCGTAACGCTAAACATTCCAAAATAACGGTCGACTACAAAAACTCACTCTGGGGGCTCAGCTAAAATATTTTAAACTCACATGTGAAAGGGTTGAGTTTGTCTACACTGGACGCCATAAAGCGACCATTAAAACCATTTGGAATGTGTTTCAGCACATCATAAATAGAACTCGGCAGCAGTTTTCTGTCAGAGATTTGTTGTGCAGCATCATACCACTATAGAGAGGATATCGCCAAGTTCTCGGGGACACATCGCATCTCGTGAGAGCTCGTGGCATGAGATCTCATCACACCCCTAATCTTACTATATAGCTTTTGCTCATTTTGAGGCTGTTTCTTCAACTAGGCTCTTTTTTTCCTGTACTAGAAAATTTACTCATTTTCACACACTCAACATAAAAATGTTTTTACTTTGTCCAACAGTGGACATACATGCATCACAGGAACCGTCATGATCATTTCAACCATGGTGACAATTACACCACATTTCAAATGGTGTGTGGTGTTTGATAACGTGGTGGAAATGACATTTTACTCATTGTTGGAGCCTGCACACGGCATGCAGGGAAGAAAAAAATAAGATAACGTGATCCTTAATTAAGAATTCATTCCAAAAATAAAATTGTGGCCACAATTTAGCTAAATTAACATTGAATTGAATACAACATTACCACACTTTAATTAAAACAAATTAATTATATTTGGCCACAAATTAGTATGTTAAGGGAACAAATTTGCAGCCGTGATTTAATTAAATTAAAACAAGGAAACAAAATAATTAATATAACATGGCCTGATGGCCATGATTTTCCTGAAACAAAACAATGAATTTACCTAGGGTGGCCAAAATTTAAGTTTAATTAAAATGTGGCCACTAATTTATTATTTCATATTTGTGGTCGTAAAGTTTAATTTTTTTCTAGATTTTCTGTGACAGCCTCTTTTCTAAGGCTAATGTTAAAGATAAATTTGGTAATATTTCTTGCATATTGCAAGATAACTATAGCTTAATTTAAAATATTGTAATATTTTCCTTAAGTAATTATATTTACTAAAGAGCCTTAGTCCAGCTCTTTTTGACAATTTTGTTGAAACTTCAATTGAAGCAAAAATATTTGTTGTAGGGGAGGTGATGTCAAAATTGATGCACATTATACATACTGAACTGTTTTATTCCATTCTTTTTTAAGATTGAGTTTTAATTCATAACCTCAATGGGTTTTCAGAGTGAATTAATAAAATCAATACATAAAAGGCAATTTTTTTCCTAAAAACAAACAAAACAAAAAATCAAAGGTTAAAAATAAAAATTTTAACACTCATCATGTGACCAGTTAACTAAATAACTGCTGTCTGTCAGCCACAATGAGTAAGGTCAGAATTTAGTTTCAACCATTTAGACCATGAATAAATTAATGAGAAGTAGGTCAGCAAAACAGTTACATCTGTAAGAGTGTAAAGTATAACAGGCCACTATATAATTCTCCATTGATATAATTCTCTTACACAAGCAAAATAGGTCATCTTTTCTAATAGGCTTGTCAGCTGCCTGTGAAAGTTAAGCTGAATTTAATGGTATCTTAGCACTTTAGAGGTTCTCAAGGGGTCAGACTGTGGCACCATCAGGAAAAAAGCTGAAAATAGTAGTTGTAAATTGATGTGGAGAACCTAAATGCAATGCTGTGAAACTAATGGAATACTTTTTGTTGTTTATTTGACTCATTTTCAACAGTTGGGGATTTACTGTTTATACTGAAAAGCAGCAGTGGTAAGTGCAATTAACTCTGTTTCTAATTGCAGAGTCAATCACACGCTTCAGCACGGTTTTTAGGAAAAACATTGATCTGGAACTCAATAAAAAATTTTTTTTTTTAATATCGTAGCCTGAAACTTACTAAGGTTTTGTACAGCTTAGTACTTGAATCACAGAACTGCATGACTGAATTTCAAATAGGACACTTGAGTGCCTCAGTGTTCTGAATATGTGCCTTTGCGTTCTCCCTGAAAAAGGTATTTCTGCTGTAAAGGGAATGATTCTCAGCAGGACTGGGTCACCTCCATTATCAGAGTGAAGGTGAGCTTTCTTCGTTTTCTAAGTGCTCATAATGTGCAGTTAACATTGTACAAATGGGCATGTGAAGAGTTTTTATAATGTACTTTTTAGATGGCTACTGTTTCACACCTGGCACTTAGTTGCTGTTTACTTTGAATTTAGCAACCAAAAATGAACCTTTTTTTTCTAACTTCATAAAGTTCGATGATATTACCATGTTTCTTTTTCTTTTTGGAGATAGAAGGTATTCTGTAAAGTACTTTGGAGTATCTTGTAAATACCATGGTACATGAATATTAAAAACATGGTTTATATACAGTTGGTTCAGAAAGTATTCAGAGCCCCTTACATTTTTCACTATTTGTTACATTGGAGCTATTTGCTAAAATAATTTAAGTTAATTTTAGCAGATTTATTAAAAAAGAAAAACTGAAATATCACATGGTCCTAAGTATTCAGACCCTTTGCTGTGACACTATATTTAATGCATGTGCTGTCCATGTCTTCTGATAATCCTGGAGAGGGTTCTACAGCTTCATTTGAGTCCAGCTGTGTTTGATTATACTGATTGGACTTGATTTGAAAAGCCACGCACCTGTCTATATAAGACCTTACAGCTCACAATGCATGTCAGAGCAAAGAGAATCATGAGGTCAAAGCAACTGCCTGAAGAGCATGGGGACAGAATTGTTGCAAGGCACAGATCTGGCCAAGGTTACACTAAGAGCACAGTGGCCTCCATAATCCTTAAATGGAAGACATTTGGGACGATCAGAACCATTCCTAGAGCTGGCCGTCCAGCCAAACTGAGCTTTCAGGGGAGAAGAGCCTTGATGAGAGAGGTAAAGAAGAGCCCAATGATCATTGTGGCTGAGCTCTAGAGATGCAGTCCGGAAGATGGGAGAAAGTTTTAAAAAAGTCACCAGTCGGGGCTTTATGGCAGAGTGGCCCGACGGAAGCCTCTCCTCTGTACAAGACACATTTTCTAAAAAAACACCTGAAGGATTTTAAGATGGTCAAAAATTATTCTCTGGTCTGATGAGACCAAGATAGAAGTTTTTAGGCCTTAATTCTAAGCGGTATGTGTGGAGAAAACCAGGCACTGCTCATCAGTGAAGCATGGTGGTGGCAGCATTATGCTGTGGGGGTGATTTTCAGCTGCAGGGACAGGACTAGTTGCAATTGAGGGAAAGATGAATGTGGCCAAGTACAGGGATATCCTGGACGAAAACCTCCAGAGTGCTCAGGACCTCAGATTGTGCTGACGGTTTACTCTCCATCAAGACAATGACCCTAAGCACAGCTAAAATAAGTGGCTTCACAACAACTCTGTGACTGTTGTTGTATGGCCCAGCCAGAGCCCTGACTTAAACCCAATTGAGCGTCTTTGGGGAGACCTAATAATGGCTGTCCACCAACGTTTACCATCCAACCTGACAGAACTGGAGAGGATCTGCAAGGAGGAATGGCAGATGATCCCCAAATCCAGGTGTGAAAAGCTTGTTGCATCTTTCCCAAAAAAACTCATGGCTGTATTCTGTATTCTTTTTGAATAAATCTGCAAAAAAAAAATTCTGTCAATATGGGGTGCTGTGTGTACATTAATGAGGAAAAAAAATAACTCAAATGATTTTAGCAAATGGCTGCAATATAACAAAGAGTGAAAAATTTAAGGCAACGAGCAACGTCAGTGAAGCGCCTCAGATGGATCCACAACGCTTTTCAGCAATGCTTGACGTTACCCATTCAAAGTCGATACGAAGTGTTGACGCTGACACCCCGTGTGAACATACCGTAAGGGATTGACTTTCTTTTGTTTCCAGCCTCTAGTGGCCAGTCAATGAATTGTAGTAGTAGACAGGGTTGGATGGCAGGAGATCAAGGGCTCGGGGCAGGTTAGTACAGAGGTAGATTCTTAAGTCCACACAGACAGAGAGAACGTTGCCGATCAGGTTAGCCACAGGCAGGTAAGTTCGTGTGAAGACGTGGGTAGTTACCTCGTGCAAAGACACAGGGCTAAGAGTGACTGCTGCTTTTGAGGCGCACAGGTAAGTGGAATCAGGTGAATCTAATTAATAGGCTGGAGACTGCGAGCAGGTGAAAGTGGCTGTACCGGAAACAGTTGACAGTGACAGTGTTACATCATCCCCTCCTCTATGAGCAGTGCCGGAACGTCCTAGCTTCCTTGGTGCTGGTCGCTCGGGATGTAGCTGGTGAAAATCGGTTAATGAGGGATCAAGAATATCCTCCCTGTCCAGCATCGTTCCTCCGGTCCATATCCTACCCAGTCAATTAGGTATTGAAATCTCCCTCCTCGTCGGCGGGAATCAGGGCTCGTGCTGAGCTATTTGCATGGAAGCTTTAAGCGAATGTCTGGCGTCGAGAGCCATACTTTTTCTCCGGGCAGGTAAGTGGGTGTGTCTGATCGACGTGTGTCAGCCCAGGTCTTGTGTTGTCTGATGGCTCGCTGTTAGTGTACATGAGCAGAGTTCCAGAATTGTTCGCTCTCGCGAAACCAGAACGATAGACAAAAGATAGATTTATTGACACCCCTAATAAACAGAAAAACTTTTTCCAAAACAGTTGGTGCTCTAAATCCCACTGAATGGGAGCAAGGAAGACATTAGGAGGTAGATTGGGTTCAGGCTCTTCAGTGACTGGGTCTGGCTGGCGAAGTCTAGGGCATCGGCTTTGGTATTTTTGCACCCTGGACGGCAGGTTATTTTAAAATTGAAACATGTAAAAAAGAGCGCCCACCTGGCTTGTCGGGGATTTAAGCGTTTTGCTTCTCTGAGGTACTGCAAATTCTTATGATCAGTCATGACTGTAAATGGATGCTGCTCCCCCTCTAACCAATGCCTCAGAGAAGACCCTTATAAGGCAAATTTTATAGCCGACAGTTCACGAATATTGTGACAGGGCGGCCTCTACACCTAAGGTGGCAGCATCAACCTCAACTACAAAGGAAAGGAGAGGGTAAGGATGTTTTAAGATTGGGGCTGTACAAAAAGCCTGTTTGAGATAATCAAAGGAACTTGTAGCCTCTGGGATCCATTCTAATGTCTTCTTTTCTCCTATAAGGACGGTCATGAGGGGCGCAGTAATTTGACTATATCCTGATATGAAGCGCCGATAAAAGTTAGCGAACCCTAGAAATCTTTGGAGGGCCTATGAGGTTATGGGAGCGGGCCAATCTTGAACTGCCCTCACCTTGGTACTCTTCATGGTGACGCCGTTAGGGGAGATGACATAACCTAAAAACTGTATTTGTGATTTATAGAATTCACACTTCTCTCCCTTAAGAAAGAGGAAATGGTCTTAGAGTCGTTCAAGGACCTTTTTAACATGGATTTGATGAGTGGGTAAGTCTGGGGAGTACACTAATATGTCATCTATGAAGATGATGACGAACTGTTTAAGCATGTCGCGGAAAATCTCATTCATAAAGTTCGGAAATATGGAGGGAGAGTTGGAAAGCCCATACGGCATAACCTGATATTCGTAGTGGCCAGTAGGGGTCACAAAAATGGTCTTCCACTCCTTTACGAATTCTGATCAAATTATAAGCACTGCACAGATCAAATTTGGTGTAGACTTTGGTCTGGCGCAGTTCCTCTAGGGTGGCTGGAACGAGAGGAAGAGGGAAAGTGAATTTCACAGTTTGACTGTTTAGGGCCCAGTAATCCTTACACGGCCTCGGTAAATGAGTAACTTGGGCGGTATTTGGACCTTCTATAATGGTAGAAAAACATTTTATCTCAGAGTACGAGGGTGCAAGGGTGTGGAAATGGAGAACGTACTCATGGATAGAGGTATCTGTTTGTCTTAGGTTTAATAACTCCTGCACCAAGACTGAAGTTATAGTTTGCCCATAACCCTCCTGAAAATGAGTGAGGAAACTTGACCGCGAGGATAGATGTTCACTTTCGCCAGTCCAGAGTGCATTTGCCTACCGAGTGCTCATCCTGTTAGTAAGGTGATCATGAAAGCGATCTTACTACGATCAGTGGGAAATAGATGTGGCTGCATCTCCAAGTACAGTGAGCATTGCAGGAGGAATCTATTACAGGAGACATCTTCTCCTGAATATTTAGGCGGATGACTTACTGGACTTACTGACGGTGTTACAAATATGCATATAAATTACATAAACTAATGTAGCATAATTTTTTTGCAATTCCAAGGTTAACTGGTGTTTTCGGGGTAAGATGAATTTCTCTTTCTTGAGATCACTTCCTCTTTTTAGCCGTGTTTCGTTTCTCTGTGTCGTAAACTATAGGGACAATGCTTCTAAACCGGAATGTTTTAGGCGCGTGATATTCAAATAACGGTTGTTTACATCCACTACATTAATCAAAGTTAATCAAAGTGCATCACACGATGAGATTGGACGTAAGCTGATTTTTCCGCTCCTTCTCTTTTTGCGTTACTGTATATTGATAAATGAGGCCCATTATGTACAAGGGAATATATTTAAGTATCTGGTAACACTTCAAAGCACACCATATCTTTACTAGTAAAACTATTTTGTATTCATGATGCTGTAAAACTGTAAATTATTTAATAGTTCAATTTAAATGTAACAATATTATATTATATATTATATTTATTTATTTAATTTATTACCTTATTATTATTTGGTAATGTCTATGTCATTTTTCTGATCCTGTGTCATTGCTTACATTTAGTCATATTGTCATACAAACTTGTATTTTGTTTGGGCATCTCTCTCTCATTTCAAAATATGTGTGTACTCTTTTTGCACGTCTGCATGGGAAATCATTTATAGCCAGAGACATTTTTCAGCCCTTAACTCAACAAACCCCACAGCTCTCATCAAAGACAGATACGAATCAATTGAAAATACATTTCCTGTGTGGATGTTGTGCTCTTGAATACATATCACAGATTACCATGTGCGTTTCACAGAAGAAGAAAAAAAAAGGAGAGTAGATAAAACGTAAAAACCTGTGTAGGAGTTTGCGATGAACTTTCCCACAGACGGTGAAAGAGAAGACAGAGGGAGGGAGGGGTGCTGTAATATTTGTTGTGAGGTGGTCTCAAAGACAGCTGTGGTTTCCGGCTGAGCGCAGGTGTGTGACAGCATCTACCTACACCCCACCCTGCCTCTGTCTCTCCTCTCATCTGCACTCGTTCACCCCACCACAAGATAGACAGATTACCTTCACCACACTGCACGCTATAGGGAGACAGCAGGAGTGCACAAGTGTGTGTGTGTGTGTGTGTGTGTGTGCCCGTTTAGCTGTTTTATGTATATGTGGAGGTTGTGCAGAATGTATGTGATTCACTCACACTTTTCACACTTTTAAGTTAGCGCACTACTTTTATTATTTGTAACACAACACGTTGGATGCCTGTTACACAACCTTTTGATGCTACCTAATGTATATGTGTGTATGTGTCTATGTGTGTGCGTGTGTGTGAGCGGTTTGTACATACAGGTGTGCTGCATTGCTCTCTGCTGTTTGCAGGCAACATGAAAGTGTATAACACCACTTTGACAAACAGCCAAAAAGAGTCTTTGTGCAATTCATTCTTTACACACACAGACAGCTCGCAGAAACAACTGAACCCTTATTACTTCTCACTGTTTAATTAAAGCATACTGCAATGGGATTTTTCGATTGATTTTATAACTTGTTGTTTAAAATATTAAGATAACAATAAAAGCATATCTGTTTAAGTTTGTTTTTGATAAACAATGGAAATTGTCTACATTATACATTTAAGTCCAGTAGCTTAAAAAATATGTGTTGTTTATTAGTCTATTTGCTTTTAAATAATAATAATAATATAAAAACATACAGATTTCAATCATGAACTTCTAATAATAAAGCTAAATATAATGGAATATTTAGAAGAAATGTGCAGCTTGTTTTGTGCGATTTACTGTATTAGTGACTTTTCCTTGCAAATATGTCTTATTAGAATGATAACATTGCATATTATAAGTGGGACATCATTAAAGTATATTAATTTGTAGGTAGGAAGTTACATATACTACATTTATAGTACTGATGCTTTGACACAAAATCAATTATCATACGCCTGTCAAATAATGCAAGACCCAACGTCTATTTTTGTAATTATTAATTTTTTTTATTTTATTTTCTTATATTTTTATTATGTAATATTATATTATTTTCCCCTAGTTTCACAGACAAGGCTTAAGCTAGTCCCAGACTAAATTGCATGTTTGAGTATCTTTAAACATGTCAGTGTCATTGTTCTGTGTTAAGATGCGCACTGGTAATATTTTCTTATAAGGCATTTTTGTAAAAGTTGCTTAAGTATTTTAATTTAACTAATGCCTAGTCCTGACTTAAGCTAAACCCCGTTGGTGAAACCGGGCCATTATGTATTATTATATTATTTTTTTATATTATTTATTTTATATAATATATAATTTTATATAATTTTATGTAATTTCTATATTTTATTTTATTTTAATATTTGTAACGTACTCTTCAGTAGCTTTAAAAATAAAAATCTGCGTTTACATGTCAAAGACAAATGTAAGAAGATATAGATATAGTACTGTGTTTACAGTCTGTCAAAGCTTGTGCTGTTTCTGGTGTGTGTAGCACCTGCAGCCCTGCAGATCCTGCTGAAGAAACACATTGAAATTGACAATCATTTCTGCCTAAACTTTGAGTCAAGCTGCTGCAATATGCATTTCATTGTAAAAACGTATTTCATTATGCTATTAAAATTAAAGTTTTTGTGTTAAAATATGCATTTTTAGCAGGAACAACTATAAGAAACTAGTTTATAGAGAGAATTGGTTCAGACTAAATGGGGTTGTGAACTTGACACCTCTAGCGGTGTTGAAAATCTCTTTTCTATTCATTAGTCAAATGATACTATTAATAATATAAGTTGTACATATGTAAACGGTGTTTAGATGCTGTCATTGCTTTTTTGTATTATATTTTTCACTGTATACAGTGCTGTTAATGGGATGATTGCTCAACGTGTTAAATGTTTTACTAGTCCTTTTGGTTTAGGACAGGTGTGAGACCTCGGGATAATTTTAGACTGGGGTCTTCTGTCTTCATTTATGAGGACGGAGGGCAGTTGTCAATGTGCATATGTGCTTCTCTCTGGTGTGTTTGGGACAGATGAGACTAAAAATAGAGAGGGATAAAAATGTAGAAAGAAACAAGGGCCCCTGAGAGGAAAGGGACAAATGTTTTGAGAGGGAGAAAGAAATCATGTGTGTTTTAAGGCGGGAATGTGTTACTGCACACAGCTGTTGTGTGTCCAACAGTTTAGACACAAGAGGGGAAAGTGGAGCGCTTGTTATTTTGTCCTGACAAACACACTAGTCCAGCTTTACCACTGTAAATATATACATTGAGATCCAACAGCATGTGAAAAAATGCTTTTTATTTAATGCAGTTTATTACAAATTGTATTATCAACATCAACAATTCTAATATCTTTGGTATGTCTTTTGTTTGACTCCACTCGCTTGTGCAGATATGATAATCATGTTCTTTAGTTCGCTTTAGTGGAAGAAAAAAAGATCTGTACAAAGAGTCACATGATCAGTATAGTGCAGAATCTGAAATCTTAATTCTTCATGTTACATGTATGTAAAGTGGTTATGAGACCTCTGGATCGCATTGCGTTTTCGAAGTTTTATTAACAATTTTAATGCAAGCTATTTTCTATTCATTTGCAGCTCTTTGTGAATTGTCTTTATTAAACTGCCCATATTATGGGTTTTGGGAGTCCCCAACAACAGATTTATGTGCACGCTATGTCAAAAACTTTTATGTTTTATTTGTTCAAAAACTCCCAAATCATTTGCTCAACGATTCATTTTTCCAAACCCCTCCTTTGGTTGACACTAAACTGCAGTAATTGGTCGTTTGGTGTTATTTTCATCTCATCATGCCTGTAATGTCTGATAAAGCAGTGTTTGTGAGTGCAGTGCTGCTTCGTGTACAGCGGTACCGGGGAAACAGATATTTTATCCCTCCGAAAGCGGCACCTATCGATGAAGAATCAATTTACATTTTCATTCAGACCAATGCTAATGTTTCAACATCAAACGGCTTGGTATTTGTTTTAAAAATGACTTCACTTCAATGATTTAGAGTTGACACTTTCTCTTTTTTTTGACATATTTTTTTTTCTTACTTAGAGCCATGTTACAGACTGCATTAAAGCTCACAAAAATCCATAGTGGGGCAGTTTAAAAGAACTGGTGAGAAAAAGGAGGTATTGCTGAACATTCACCCTCAGGCCATTCAAGATGTAGATGAGTTTATTTCTTCATGGGAACAGATTTTAGAAATGTAGCATTGCATCACTTGCTCAGCAATGTATGCTCTGCAGTGAACAGCTGATAAAAACATTACCATAATCAGATGTGTTAGGTGTGTTTGTAAAAAAAACTCTTTTTTTAAAATACATGCTCCAGAAATGTTGTGTTTGAGTGCTTGATGATGTTAAACTCAATAAACTTTAGACTTTTACTGGCATGACTGATAAAAGTATAACAGAGATACGCAGTAGTTTGCAGATTTTTTTTGTTTGTTTGTTAGTTATCATGAGGAAATCTTTCTCAAAAACACACATCCAGTCGTATTAACAACACACACCCTCACAGATGAAGAGAGGAGCAGAAAGAAAAGCAAACAACTGGAGAGAGTGAGAGTGAGTGAAAAGAGGCATGAAAGAGAGAGAGAGACTTTGGCAAAGCAGGATTTGAGAGGAATTTAAGAACATGAGTAAGAGAAACAGCTGCACATACTCTCTGACAGGAAGAGAGAGAGAGAGTGTGTTCACGTAAGTGAGGGAGAGATTGAGTGTGTATTGAAGACCTTCCTCAAGAGGATGTTTGTGTGTGTGAGCGAAAGAGAGAGAGTGGACACTTATTGCTGGTCCCACTGAGCCATGGTCTTATAGAAACAAATAGAAAAGAAATAGGCTGCAGCCTACTTTCTGATATAGGACATGGCAACATTATCCACTGTTACAGCATCACAGTACAGATGCAGTTGTTTTGTGCAGTATGTTAAGCTAAGGAAATACTAACTGAAATATTATGGGGTGAATCTCACAAAATGTTTTTGACTCCAAACAGTAATAAATAAGAACCTAAGGTTGTTTCTCTGTCGGAAAAGCTACATACGTCATAAAGAAGAACTTATTTTAGAAATGAAACAATCATAAATTTAACCCTTATTTTCAGTTAAGTGTAAGTTGTTGTGATATGCTTATGACTTGTGAATGTAATGCTCAGTTAACTGAAATAAGACTTGATGACGTACGCAGCCTGAAATGCGACCTCCTGAGGATGCATCCCTTTATTTGAGAAACGGCATAAAAGAACATGTTTGTAGGATTTTTAATTGATATATTTATTTTTGCATTGTGTCGTTATTTTAATAATAACATAATTAAAGATAATTATGTTTTGGAAAACGTGTAATATTGGTGTAAAATAGACATGCGCTTTAAAAAGAAAAAGAAAATAACTTTATGCCAATACATTGTACAATAATTATACAGACATTTATCTTAATAAAATTCAATGAAACAAAGAAATGCAATGATAATGTTTTAATCCTGTATCACAGGCTTATACAACATACAATAACTTCAATTAAACAAGACATATTACACAGGCATATGAGAGCATATGTTCGGTTTAGAGCGCGTGTGTGTGTAAGAGAGGGTCAGCATGTGGTGTAGTTTAGTAGTACTCAGAGGAGAATAAGTCAACATGACCTCTGTGATGCTCTGCTCCTGCTCAGGTCAAAGTCAGTACTCGACCTTTGAGAGCGGCCTGTAGAGATCCATTCATCAGAGACAGACAGAGTGACCCTGAGAGAGAAAAAATCAGTTCTGTGGCTTCTGATGGCTGAAAATTCCCAAAACAGAGCAACTCTTTTTATCTGGACTAGCATGAAAAGTGCGGTGTCACATGTTTTTTTAAAGAAATAGTGCACTTAAAAAATTACCATGCATGTCATGCATAGTCCAATATAACGTTCTTTATTTCACAAAACACAAAGTGCTGTAAAAAAATTGTAAAACGTGTTGCATGAGCTGTTTCTTTTATCAATTGTGCTGTATAGTATTCCACTATTGAGCTGAAAGAGTTAACCCAATACTGTCTCTCCAACATCACTCTCAAGAGCTAAAATAATAGTTACAAAATGGCTCATCAGAGGGCACCATTTCCGTTCAGTCATCCATATTAACCAAGGAAATATTTAGGGAACTTAGGGCACTGGTAAACATCCTGAAGCAATAAGTACCTGGAGAGTAATGAGGAAATGAAGGTATGTGAGGTTTCCAGCTGAAACCTGTGACTCAGACTCACGCCTGAAGCCGAGCGTGTGAATTAAAAACACACTCACCACTTCCTCTGCTAGTTTGACTTAATTAGTCTCCTAATTGCTTGGCTGAGCATGTTTATTTACCATATTCAAATGATCTCATTTCCATTGGTCAGCGTTGAACTGTAGCACAGCACTGATTGGCTGTTCTTCGGCTTGGATGTGTTCAGACTGGAATACTGTCACACTGCACAGTGTGCTTTGAGTTTGTACTATTTTATAAAAATGCTAAGTGAAACTGCATGCAATTTAGCGCAGTATAGTAAAAAACACCATTCATTTCTTTATAGGGGAATTGATTTTTAATGATAACTTATAAATCTGCTCTATGAAGTTGTTAACTGATGGTATAATTCTGTAATATAATGCCATTTTTTTTGTTTTAAACTACATTACCCATGAATCTGTAAACAAGTATCCAGGCAATCGAAACAAGGAAATAATGGCAAAAGACTTCCACCCACTTCTATTTTCTAATTCTATTTTCTCCAATAAAGAATAAAGGAAGTTACATTGTTTCGATAAATATTATCAACACTGTTAAATCTGGATATCATTTGATTAATCATTTGACAGCCCTAATACAGTGTGTGTATATATATATATCACAGTGTTTGTGTGTAAATCGTTTACTTGCAAAAGTCCTTTAGTGCCATCTATTTTTTTTTTTAATCTAAAATGAGCATGTAGTTTCAGAATATTATATTATATGTTTCTCAAAGTTAGTTTAAAAGTTTTCTAACTATTTAGCAATAAAAAGGTTCAATGTTAGTAAAAACCCTCATTTTCACACTCTTTGATAAATACTCAATTTCAAGAGATGTTACCGCTTACAGAAATGGAAGTAAATTTCCAGTGTCGGGACTAAATATTTTGGTACTTGAGAATATTTTCGCTGAATATTTTCTCAGAAGAAACTAAATTTGTGCAACCACAAGGATAGCAATAGTCTGTTTCAATGCTGCAACTGCTTTTTCGTGCTTAATTAATGTTTTTGTTTTTGCAGGGCAAACTCTCATATCAAGAATATTGTGTTGATCCATTTCATGTACTTTGAGAAGCACCTTTTAAAATCAGCATAAACATAAGAAATGCATGAGCCCTGAGTGATCGATTGGACGGGATGGACTGTGATAACTGGAGGCAGTAGTTCACATTACACGTCTTGCCGCTGATAAGTGACATCTGGGCTTCCGCATGCTTGAAAAGCAGCAGCTGGTATTAATAGAGGGGAAAAAAGTAGTGTTTTCCCTGTAAGTGCATATTTATCACAGATTCAGGCCATTTCTCTGGTGATCAGAATGCAACAAAAGGTGTATCGTTATCAAAAATAGGTCACAATGAAAAGCGTTTCTGAGCTTTTCCGTGAAGTCCATGATGTAATGGTGACCTACAAAAAACAGACTTGTTTAACTTGGGGCCCTCAATGAGCTGTATGTTCCCTTCAGACGCCCACTGGCCTGCAAACTCACACTGTCAAAGATTTCTGCTGCTTTTCTTCACTTTATTTATTTTTGCTCCGAGGTCCAGCCAAAATTGGGTGGGAAATGGCTTCTCCATTTACTTTCAATCTGTAAGACAGTTTGATGATGATATAAGAACATGTGACCAATCCCAGCCTCGCTCTTTTTAAGTGTTGCTGTGTGGAGTTTTTCTGATTATTCGGATCGCTATCAGTTGCTTGAGCAATGGAGGAGTTAAAGAGTGTGATTTGGACCCGTTTGTCAACACTTGTCATGTTTTTTTGAAGCAGAAGTCTTCATATCTTACCAACTGTAGAGGGAATTTACAAAGAATAAATAGCATCTCTCTCCTTGTCTCTCTATGAAATGTATTTGTGTTATGATGCTTTGTCTCTGTTTTTAGGGTGACCTTTTAACATTCTGTCTAGAGTCTATAGATGAAAAACCTTTTTTGCCTAATTCTGTCATTTTAAAGTTATGTTTATTAATGTGCATCGCCTCTGTCCTGTAAACAAATAGACTACTAAAACTAAAAGGTTGTGGAGAATACAATGATGAGACAGCACTACACAGCCCCAGGTTGAGCTGGATTACGAGTGTCTGGTGAATAAGCATCCATCTGAGGCTATGCTGAAGTTTTTCATTGTTTCTTTTGGCTAATGTTATTCTCATGATATTTGCGGGCAGATCTTGTTGTTTTTATTCACATTTAAATGAACATTAAAATAAACATTAGTATTTTCACAATTTATTTATGTTTTGCTGTTGTTTTTGTCCCATAAACTAGTTTTCCTTGTGTTACTGTCATTAATTAGTTAATCTGTATACCTGCCTTGCCTTTTATTTCATTACCCTGTCTATTTCAAGCACTGTTTTTAAGGTTTGCATTCATATTTTCATCATTATTACCATTTCTTTTCTGAAATGAGAGTGAACTGTGATTAATTAGTTACTCCTTGAAACAAAAGTTCATCGTGCTGAACACACACTTATTTAGCTATAATCAGAATGTCGTGTCCAGCACTAAATCCTTCAGGGAGGATGTTTCCTGATGGTCAGTCATGTTGGAAATAGTTGAAATGGAGCCCAGCAGAGCATCTGCACCAGCATCTCTGTCCTCCCCTGAGAGACGGCCGAGCATCTGTTTGTCCCTCTCATTGTGCCTGTGTGTTTGGTCAAAGGATTACGTTACAGTTGTGCTAGATCTGCCATTCAACAGAACTGAGTCAGTTGCTTGTCAGAACTGCTCCAAAAACCAGACCACACAGACAGAGAGAAAGCTTAGGTCTTGATTTTTCATCCCTTCTTCTTTCTCTTTCAAGCTCCTGTATGCCTTTACTTTTTTGCATCCTTACAAAGTTATGCCTTATATATCTTATATTCACTGCAGACACTCTCACAGTTTTTTTTACATGATTTAAAGAAAATGTGAGTGTTGCGTGCCTGTGATAACCTGTTAGTTGAAAAGTTTGAGCAGCGGCCTTCCTGTAATTTTCCTGCCCCTGCGGTTACCATGGTAAATGTTTATAAGGGATGTAGTCTTGCTCTCTGATGTTGTGTATGCATTGCATTGTTTTCTTCTATTTCTGACTGTCCATCTCTGTCCTCTTATTGTTGTGATGAATTGTCGGAAAAGGAAGCATCTGATTATATACAAACAAAACAAAATGGGTATAAAATTGTTGGTCGTAGGATGTTCATCGACCCAGAAAAAGCCCCGGTATTGTTTGCATGCTGCTGCGCTATTTTAACCTCCTGGCTGTGTGCCTAAAAAGTTAAAGGGATAGTTCACTGAAAAAAGATCATTTATTTATGCTATCTTAGACTTTTTTAATCACACACATATTTTTTACATGCTAACGGTTTATATTGAACTTTACTCATATACTCATATTTTCACAATAAACATACATTGTTTTTTTGTGATGATTGGATCAAAATTTAAGTGAGTATTAATCTCAAATCTAGTGGAGTAGGTTACTTTTTCCAAGGAAATACTATTTCGTTCTTTTTTACTTCATAATTTTAAATAGCAAATTTCTAAATATCCAGACGTTTTATTCCTTAAGCCCTTCCCAGATTTAGATGAGTTTGTTTCTTCATCAGGACAGGTTTGGATAAATTCATAATTACATCACTTGCTCATAAATGGATGCTCTGCAGTGAATGAGTGCTGTCAGAATGAGAGTCCTAACCAGTGATAAAAACATTACAATAATGCACAAAAATAGTCCATAATCTATAGTAAGACTTTCTCCTTTGTTCTCCTCTTACATCAAAATAAACCAACATATTTGTTTAGAAGTCTTTTGGACGGTTTAAACTTGTAAACGGTGCATGATCCTTACATAT
>JAUCMT010000054.1:2666526-2682013 GCA_032357475.1 Enteromius thamalakanensis | reverse complement strand
ATAGGATTTACCATCCCACCCACCAAAAGAATCCATTATTTACCAGCAGACATTTTTATACTTAATTTACCATTAAAGGAGGGAGTCTCGCCCGGGGAGCAATTTAGTGTAGAACCGCCACTGGCTGACGGCTGCTCTCTCTCTGCGGCGGGACAATACTTTAAATTACTTATTAATTGATGGATGTCTAAAATAAAAAAATAAGGAGAAGCCAAAAACAGGCCCGAGTTCAACCAGCATCTGAACTATGGTGTCAAAATTGGCCCGAAGCCTGGCCCGAGGGGCATAAAAAAGTCGGGCCCTGTCAGGCCTAAATGCAGGGCTCTATCATAGACACACCAGACTCTGCACCCCTCCAATCACAACGCTCACTTTCCCCTGAGTATTAACCACACACACCTGGCAAGCATCAGCAACCTCATCACGCACCCCATTAAACTACACACCACACTGGACTCACTCTTGCTATACTCACCTGTGCATAGCTTACCACTAAACTTACCCTGTTATTCTCTTCCTGTGCCCCGTAGTCTCTGTGTCTTCCCAGCATCCCAGATTCCCTCTGTGTCTTTCCTTCGACTCTGGATCAGGTGGTGTGTGGTTGTCTCTCCTTGTCTCATTGTCTCCATCTTCTCCACATCCTCCAACGCTCCATCGACCTGCAAAAGGGATTCTATGGACTGAACTATCCTTTGACAAATTATCAGACTTGTTTATACTCACCTTTGATCACGATCACCACTGTCATTATGTCTGCTGCTGTCTATTCACTTACTTGTGTGTAATTTCCATAATTATGTATGTTGTAGTTGGATTATGGTTAAAGTGTATTGACAAATGAATGTACTGATAATGATAAACTCAAATTTAAGGTCAATTCTATTGAAATTTCAGGTATTTAAATGTACTTTTATTTTTATGTACTTGCAATGATTTTAGTACACCTATAATATAGCCTATTTATTTGAAGTGTAATACTGAATAATACACAACAGTTAAAATGAAACGTTACATATACTTTGCAAATAATACTTGAAATGTGCTTAAATATATTAGTCAACACATCACAAGTCTCTAAAGCCAGGAAAAAAAACACAGAGCACCCAATACATTGTTTAGTCCCCCTTATGTTGTCCCAAGCCTGTATACGATTTAATTATTTCAATTATATTAAAACTTGTTTTTGAAGAACCTCCATTCAGCTCTTTTTCATGCAATTATTTATATAGTACAGTAGCAATAACCAGACACATTATAAGTATAATGAAGTTTTATAAAATATGCAACATGATAAGTAAATTAAAAATAGTATTTAAAAAAATGGTAAAGTAAAAATTTGAATGTATATTCCCCTCCACTTCAGTACAAATACAAAACATTACATCTGTCAGTGCACATAGAACTCAAACATGTCCTGATTTGTCATTTTGTTTTTTATTTGTGTTTTTCCTAAACACAATGAAAATTTTTTGTGTGTTTTGGTGGGGTTTAGTAACGTGATATAAATATACAGGCTTTCTCCTTTTTTGTTCTACAAAACAAATAACATGCACAATTTTGGAAGAAACTATACAATCTGTATTGTTAAAAGCATTATATAAATAAAGGTAAATTGACTTAAAGTAAAGGATTTTAATGTGAATTTTCTTTGAAAAGTCTAAATTTTCCAAAATAAGTGCAAAAGCAACATTCATTCTGTTGTTATTCCATTCCCTGTTGTTGTTATTAGCACTTTCTAATAATCTGACTGTTGCTTTTTAGCGTCTGATGTTCATTTTCCTGCTATTGTCTTGCATAGATGGCCCCAGCCTCCTTAGAGCGCGTCCCTCCCACCTCCCCAAATCCCCCCAGCCCTCCCTTCAGCACCAAACATACACACACACACTCTCTCTTTCCTCTCCTTTTCTTCCTCCGCTTGCAGCTTCAGACATTTGGGGAATCCTGAAACAAGTTGTTCCCGCAAAGAGGCATTGCCAACTTAAGTGTAAGTAGACTCTGAATGAACAGAGGTTACAGAAAGAGGCAGTTTCACTAAGAGCTTTGACATTCCTGCCCTCCCGTGTTCGCTCCTCCATGTCTTTTGTTGTGGACACTGACTGCGCTGGCTGGACATCGTGAGACGTTATATTATGGACATAGAGACGCTGTAGAGCCCGGCACGCTGCATGTACGCTCGACTTGCTGGTAAGTGTCTGTTTTAAGATCCCTCTTTTCAGCTTTCAGGAAGCATCCTCAAGAGCTCGCTTCAGGTCACCAGAACTTTTGCCTCACGTTTTGACTGAGTTTTGTAACATCTTGGTCCATTCCGAGTCTTTCCTGTCATGCTTTCACAGGCTGTCTTTCTTCCCCCGCTGCCTGGGATCATTCGACTCAGATTACTGGCTTCCTCCTGTTGTTCGCGGGTGCAGGTTTTCTCCTCTGCGCTCCCACGCTCTAGCGCAGAGGGGAAGGAAAGCGCTGATAAGAGTTTAGGAGTCGCAGGCAGAGGGCTTTTGTTAGCTGCCTCTGTGTGCGTCTTAAAAGGAGGAAAACTTTTAGCAGCATGCAAACCGTTTTTCTTCACTTGTTTTGTTGTTTTTGGAGTCTCTTTTTATGGGTGGAGGGGTGCGAAAATTGGAAACAGACCCACCCTGAGTTGAAGTGAGTCAGGCAGCATATGTGCATCTGTGTCAGTCTGGGACAAATAACAGTCCCATGACTTAGAAAAGGCAAAATGAGAGATGTCTCAAGATGTTAGACAAGGGAGCTCTCCGGAGGCTTTAAACGGCTTGGACGTGATTCGTAATATTTTGGTTTTGGGAAGCGGAAAGGGCGGATAAATTGATGGTTGGTGTGTGTGTGTTCTGGGTGGGTTGAATAAGATTGGATATCTGCTGCCATGCACTCTCTTAAAGATTATTAAACGTACCTCAGCTGCTTGTTTTACAGAGTTGACTAAAAAGGGTTATTATAAGTTCTTCAGATGACTGTATTGGTTTGGGTTCTCAAATGCACCATTAGATGTAAAAAGGTGCCATCAGGCTGGAAAAAACAGGTTTTGCACACCAAAAGAGACTAGAACTAAACTATAAGTCATGTTATTACAGTGCAATTAATACAACATGTAGAGGAATTCTGTCTATATAATAATAATTATAGAATAACTGTCAAGAAACACATACATTTAGATGCATATTTCATCAAAACATCACACTTGTCCCTGTGAATATTTGTATCAGATATGGTTGTGTCAGATACTCAAGATATTTTAGGTTTGGGAAGTGGAAAGGGAGGATAAAGGGATGGTGTGTGTTTTCTGAGTGGGTGGAATAAGATTGGATATCTGCTGCCATGTATGCAGTTCTTTAAAGCTTCCTTTGCTGCTTCTGATCAAAGAGTTAGCTAAAAGGGTTATTATAAGTTCTGCAGATGATTGTGTTGGTCTTGGGTTCTTTAACTGACTAGTACATTTAAAAAGCTTATCATCAGCCAGGTTTTGCCTACGAAAGATCACTAGAACTGGAATTAATAATAATTTACTGTATTTTTGCCTCGTCATGGACTGAATAACAAGAAGTGTCTTTATTGAAACTGAAAGATGCATTCATTGAGAGTTTTCTCAAGGATTTGATCTTTTTTTTTAGATATGGCAGACCTAATGGTGGAGATTTGGGAGGAAATGCCCTCTTCTCACATCCATGAGGAAGTGGCCTTGTGGCCAGCCTTGTGATGCATTTGTCCCTCAGACTGATGCAGGCACCTGTTTCCCCAAAATCTCATGGCTGCTCGCTTTTGTCTATGCGATATGCCCATTTTAACATCGAAATTGGGAAGTAAACATGTAATATGTTGAAGTCTTTAGTTTTGAACTTTAAAGGGAGAAGCTCTGGTTATGTGTGCTGCCAGTTTCTGCTGAAGTAGTCAATGAATAGCATGTCATAATCCCTGAAGACCAAACCCTGGAAATTTGACACGATTGCAAGACACCCGGTAGCTTCTGAACTGATGTGAAACCCAAGTCAGATTGGCTCTTTGTACGGTCTGTGTTTTCAGAGTGATCAAGCTTGTCTCAAGTGGCCTGCGTTTCCCAGGTTTCGAGGGGGATTCATTTACATTCGGATTTAAAGCCCTCTTCCTCTCATTATCCTCTCTGCTGTCCCCTTGTCTCTCAGGAGCGCCTGTGTTATTAGTGATAAGACAGAATAGCGGTAGCTTTTCCTGTCCTGAGCAGGAAGAGTTGCTCTCTTTTCGGCCGCTGGCTTGTCCTGTATCCATCCTCTCATCCACTGGGAATATCACTGAAGTGTTGAGGGCAGCCCTCGGATCATCCAGCCGTTGGTAACCAGACTGAACTGTCTGTCCATCTGGACCTCCACATGCTGTACACTGATATCGCTCTCTTTGTTTAGGCAGGAAAGATACAATCAGCTTAGATGTCCTACGGACTGTTACTTAAAAGCAACAAAAATAAGTATGAAATTGCTGCAAATAGTTCATTTTGGAATACTTTGCATAAAATGTCTACAGTATATTTCCTTACAGATACTGTATGAAACATGTGTTTTGATAAATCAAATGTAAACAGCAAAGGAGACATGAAAGCCAATTAGAAAGCTTAGAGGCCTGTAAGTTTGGGAAAGAACAATCTTTGTGGTCAAACAGTGATAAACAAATATGTTGCTACGGTATTTTGGGAGAGATAATGTGCTTAATGTGTTTAATGTTAATGTCTTGCTATGGCATCACTACATAGCTGTTTGGGAATTGCTACTGTATGTGCTTGCTAGGCTGTTCTGATATTATTAGTAGGTAGATATTGGTAGATATTATTAATGTGTTGCTAGTTGGTCCTTAATCAGTGTTTGCTAGGTGTTCTGAGTAGATGTGAAGGTGTTGTTAAGAAATTTCCGGGTGTTCTGGGTGAATATTAGCCTGTTGCTAGGTGGTCCTTGGGTGGATGTTAGGGTGTTGTTAAGTGGCTGCAGGTGTTCAAGGGTGGATGTTAGGGTGTTGGTTAGTGGTTACTAGGTCCTCTGGGTGGATGTTAGGGTACTGTTAAGTGGTTACTAGGTGCTCTGGATGGATGTTAGGGTGTTGTTAAGTGGTTACTAGGTGTTGTGGATGGATATTAGGGGGTTGTTAAGTCATTACTATGTCCTCTGGGTGGATGTTAGGATGTTAAGTGGTTACTAGGTGTTCTGGATGGATATTAGGGGGTTGTTAAGAGGTTGCTAGGTGCTTAGGGTGGATGTTAAGGTGTTGTTAAGAGGTTGCTTAGTGTTCTGGGTAGTTGCTTACTGGCCTGTTTCAAAAATCTTATTCCCAAGTCTTTGTAAGACTGTTTCACCCAGTTTTCAACATTCAGGCAAAATTCTAAATCTGATTCCTGAAAAAAAAACTCTTTGATCAACCGCTTTAGTGACGCTTGTCTTAGCAGCACCACTAATTAATCCGGTCAGCCCTGAATGGTGACAGGAAACGTGATCTCTCATCATCATGTTCTCCCAGAGGCCGGCTCACATGAAGCCCTGAGGTCAAGAGGGTGAAGAGGTCACTTAGCTGTGCATCCTTTCAGCCAAAGATCGATTCTTAAAGCACTCCATTCCCAGACGAGCAGACACATGTCCACACCATCAACGTCAACAGGCCATCTGTATGGTTTCATGAGTGTTAATCGAACATCCAGGTGGACGGCTATTTTCCACTATGAATTTTGATTTCATAAATGCATTTGATAAATGGAATGGAAAACCATCAGTAGGTGGCACAAAAATTTTTTAACCTTTCACAACACATCAGCTGTAATCACTCACAAGCCATCTGGACATATTGCTGGAATGTTTTCTGAGCATGGCATGATAGTGTAACTCCATACTGAGCAGGATATGAGAAAACTATTTTTGTCCAATTTTGGGATAATCCACATGAGCGGTTTGTTTATAGAGTCGTAGCAAAGGTTTCTCTCAGATGTGGTCATGTATTTGATGCCCTCCTCTGGTCACTTCAGTGAACTGAATAAATAAGAAACGTCTATAAATAAGTGCATAGAAAAGCCTATTGTCTCTGTTATGCTTTCAAACCGCAAAATCAGACGCTCAGTTTACGTGAACTACTCGTCAAGCGTGTGGTGGTGTGCCTCGATCAATTTCCTGTTGAGCATAAGGTATTTGTTTCCACCTTTCAACTTACATTGAGTTACACAGGAAGCGCTGAATAATTTTGTGCATTGGTTTGTCATTTTATCCAGTGACCTGGTGACCTTTTTGGTGATGCAGTATCCTTGGTTTATTCTGTATATTGTGTGCACACATTAGTGTATGTAACAAGTTGTCGGAGTCTGAGCAAAACCATTGTCAAAGCACTACAGTTGTGTCAGTAGATATTTTAAGAAACATCTGAAATTAGCTGAAACCTCTATTAGACAATTTCCTCTGATATGTATTACCCAGGAACCTGACGTAATTACATTTCTTACTGGCTAAATTTGTCATAAGAGCAAACTTACTTGCCTGGTAACCATCTCATTGTCAACAAAATCTCACAATCTCTTTTTTTTTTAATTAGAGGACATCATTATGTTTTGTGCTTCCTTATCAGTCACTAAACAAATGTTGAGGACAGAAGGGAAAAACCTGCTGATGGCAGTCAAACCTTTCCTGGAAAAACACACATGGAATAGCCAGTTATTAATACATTATTTCCAGGTAAACAACAAATCCTTACTGTAGCACACTGATTCATAATGAACATACTGTGAAATTATAACAAATGATGTTTTGTTGCACAGAAAACTCATAACGTTAAAGCTACTGTAGGCTTTCAGACCAGAAGTTTGTAACTGCAGTTTTGAATGGAAGTCAGCTTCCGCCATGGCATAAAATAAAGCTAATTACATATTTTTTACAAATCTTGTTTTTTTTTTGTCAATCCTGAGATGCAGCTATAAACTAAACTAACTCTGAGAAACATATTCTGAATTGTGCACAATTGCAAAAAAAATAGTACAAATAAAAGATGAAATAAAAATGGCAACTATGTATTTTTCCCCCCTTTTCATGGTCTGTTCAATTGTGAGATTGAGTGAGGAACACACAAATTTAGAGTTTATTTCTCCCAATTCTGACTTTTTTTCTTCAGAGTTTTCATAACAGAAATTATTTAGTAAGACCAAGTTGTGTGTTATCTTGTCAGAATATTTTTACTTTTTTAAATGTTTTAGTTCATGGCAGAAATGGAAATAGACTTAGGATTGATAAAAAAATACATTGTAATTTGAATTGATTTAAAGAAATAAAAAAAAAAAACTTAAAAATTGCATGCACATACTTCCATAACGGTGAGCATTTGCCCATCAGGACCACTGGGTGTATAAGGAAATAAAAAGAATGTGACTGATTAGGGTTTAGGTATTTTTGTCTACCTGTCCACACTTATACCACTTTTTCTTTTTCTCTTCATCAATCTTTCTGACAGTTTTCTATGATTCCTGGACATGACTCAGAGCATGACAGGAACTCTCATGCGTAACTCATGTACTTGAGGGTCTTCATTGCCACTGTGGTGCATCATCACCGCTCCGCTGTTTTACGCGACACAACTACTGAAACTGACGTGTAAGGCTGTTGAGGATTCCATTGTGTCATTATGATGACCCTGTTTTCCACCCTGGTCATTTTGCATTCACTGTCTCGATTTCATCCATATCCTCATCTGCTAAGACATCAGAAAAGTATTTTCAATTTGGACAAACATTCAGGACTGAATTTCTCTAAAGTACTTTTGTAAAGACTTTTGAAAAAAAAAAATGTACCTAAAAAGTCAAAATAGTCAAACGTTTTTATGCATAAGGTCTTCTTGCAAAGGCTGCTGTTGTGGGTGATGCAACATTTCTTAATCCTTGCCAACAGTTAAATTTAGTAGTAGACATTTTGCATTGCAATTAGAATTTGTCAAGATGTGCTCAGGTCTTCTTTTTCTTGTAAAATGTATGTACATTGCAGAAGTAAAATAAGTTAAATGTTTGTTTGTTTGTTTGTTTGTTTGTTTGTTTCAAATAAAAATAAAACATTAAATGCAATATTTCTTAATATCAATAATAGTAAAGTTAACTAAAACAAACAAACTAAAAAAGTGCAACATGTAGACATATTTAAAATAATAATAGTAATAATAATATTGACAAAATGTACAATAAAATTACCAAAACATTAAAAAAAAATTAAATCAAAAACAGAATTATACTAAAAAGGCATCATGTGATGTTGCTAAAGAGAACATTATTTTGTGTAATGCAATGTGCTTATGTTCAAAGAACACGCAAAAAAGTTTTAAAAATACATTATTTTCCACATACTGCACATTATTGTTTCTTCTCTAAGTTCCGCCTCCTGAAACAGGCCATTTTGTACCAAGCTCATTGTTCTGAGAAGCAAGGTGTGCTCTGATTGGTCAGCTATCCAGTGCACTGTGATTGGCCAAATGCCACGAACATCTGAGGGAAATGTTGCTCCCCTGACCATACTGTAACATGATGCCATGACATAGAAACAATGAAAGTCATTACAAAAAGGCATTTGTTGAATGCAGTGATTATCATGACTTATAGTGTCTTTATATACGTCATGTTGCATCACGCCTCATAAACATAACACCATGCCTGCATTCGTGATCAGAGAAACAACAAACAACAAGCACTACCCTTCACTGCTCAAAACCCATGTTTGAATAGTAAGTAGCAACTTCTTTTAATAAGAAAACGGAAAGGTTGTGAGTCAGAAACAGAAGACTGTTCTTGCAGAGTTAGAAAATCTCCGCTTTGTAGTCTCTGTGCACAGCCAGCATATTTATGCAGGTTTTAGAAGTCCTTCCTTAGTAAATGCACTGAACACACTCTAATATTTGTGTTGAACTGTTCTGGAACAGTGTTGTAAACACAACTTAACGCTAGTTATGTCCTTTTTTGGAAGCACAAGCAAAGTAGTTTCACTTTCAAAACGACACACAGCGTCTCCAGAACATGGCGCCTGCAGCAACACTACAGCCAGAATAATAGCTCCACCTTCTTTCTTTGTTTCTACTCTGTGACGTAGAAAAGTGAGGACATGTTTAAACTAACCATTTTAAAGGGGCGTGAGCAAGTCATATCTTTTATAAAGATTTTCTTTTTGGTTTTTAAACTTTAATATTTAATCTATGCTCTAACAGCTTGTAACACTTGAAATTGCATCACATGCCCCCTTTAAATAACACTGTTTCAGAGAAACATATAGCCAAACTAAAAACATTATGCAGACAAAGTCTTCTTCTTTCTCATTTTTGATCTGGAATTCTAGAAATTAATAATAATTTAAAAAAAGCAGTGGCATCTGGTTCACACCCTAGGAATTGAAGCGTGACCTTTCACTGATCTGTTGTTTGGCTTGGCCAACGATTTCAAGCTCTGTCTTTCAATACAACAGCTACTAGGTGTTTTTCCTGTGTGTGACAAATTTCAGAAGTGAAATACGGCAGGGACGACTTCACAGTCTAACCACTGAAAGGAGCTGATGAGCGTTAGCGAGAGAGAGGACGAGAAAGAGCGAAGACGAGTAGAGACACAGCCCGGGTTTATTTTTAGCCTATCTTTCCACCTCTTCCACCCACCTTTTCAGGATTGTTGTTGTTAAAAAAGGTGGGCCCACTGTCGAATGATGTCAAATGTTGTCAGTGGCGGTACATCACGTCCACCTCACAGCTTGCTGGGAATTACCCCGTGTCGCCTCGAGCTCTTTCGCCATCCATATCTCTCTGCAAACTGAAATCTCACTACACTTTCCACTCGGGAAAGTCTGTGTCTCATAAAGCCATATGAATGCATGGTGGCAACTTTTTCCATCGTACTTGCTTTTATTTGACTGGTTTTATTAGGGCAAAAAGTGAAATATATCTTCTTTCACTGTGTTTTCTTATTCTAAACGATTTATGGACTCCTTTTATTGTAAATTCCAATTTACCACATTTTCTTTCATAAAGAAACTGCCGTTTCCCTGAATTTAGTCTTTTCGTGAAGTTCCCTATTTTCACCTAGAGGTTCCCATATTTATAACTGTCTTGAAGTGCTCTGTAAATGTCTCTAGAGATCATTTTAGGGACTTTAAGAAATTGCGTCTCTTAAAGAAAAACACAATCCTTCTTTCTTCCTAAAACCCCATCTGGCATTTAATGAAACAGTTTGTCAAAAAATTAAAAATCAGCTGAATATTTATTCACCCTCAGGTCATTTAAGATCTGGATGAAAAATCTGCAGTGAATGGGTGCCGTCGGAATGAGAGTCCAAACAGCTGATAAAAACCTCACTCCAC
This sequence comes from Enteromius thamalakanensis, assembly GCA_032357475.1. NCBI lineage: Eukaryota > Metazoa > Chordata > Actinopteri > Cypriniformes > Cyprinidae > Enteromius > Enteromius thamalakanensis. The sequence continues at coordinate 2,671,694 of JAUCMT010000054.1, read as the reverse complement.
TCCAGTTCACTAGTTAATGTCTTGAGAAGTGAAAAGCTGTGTGTTTGTAAGAAACAAATACATCTTTAAGACATTGTGACCATTGTTTCCAGATAAAATATGAGTCCATAATGTTTAATATTGCAAGGAATATGTCCTGAATTAATACAAGGTAATAGCGAGTATTATTAATACTTTAATATCCTCTAACTCTTTATTTTGATGCGTTAATATACACTGTAAAAAATGGACTATTCCACTCGGGAATAGGGACAAGACTCTTGAAAAATATGGTAACTAATTTTTTTGTTTTACTGATTTATCTTAGATTTACTGTTAAATACCGTCATTTCTAATAAAAAGCCATAATAACTGATATAATGTTAAAATACCAATCTATTAAAGTAGTGAAATCTATTTTGTACCTTTGAAATACACTATATAAAATCTATATGCACATATACAGAGAGATAGAGATGGACAGTTTGAGTGTATTTTTCTTGAAATGCCTCTCACTCTCGCTGCATTGATGTGCTGGTGGTCTCTGATGTAGGTGATCTTCACATGTGAAACGGTTTCCAGCAGCAGTAACTGAACTCTGAGCACCGCAACGATACGCTTTGAGCTGCCCACACTTACCCACATACCCAAAAACACTGGAAAGAGAGCGTGGAAACACTTCATATATGCCTCTCTTCACACCTCATCCTCCTGTGTGTGTTTTTTTCTGTATGCATTGTGCCTTATTGTTTACTTAAAAAGAGAGCGTGAGACTGTTGGCCATTATTTCCAAAGCCAGAAAGCTAGCGCAGTGACCTGTGTGTCACTGATAATGAGTGTATGTGTGTGTGTGTGTGTGTGTGTGTGTTGTGCAACTGTACTCATTAGCTTCAGTGTTTGAGTTAAACACTCATGGTGTGAGAACAGCTTTTTTGAGCATTACTAAAATAAAAGCAGCCACAGCGTGATTTCTGACCTTCATACTGGGTTGGGAATGTAACATGGTACAGATTACAAACAACCCCTTTTAAAAAGCTATAAGCAGTGTACTTATTAACTGTACTTATTTCAATAATGTGACTGACTAATTGATTTTATATTAGATTACTTTAACAGTACTTTACTCGACTCTTTGTCTCTTAATCAGAAAGGTTGTGGCCTAAAGCTGTGTAAAGTAGATTGATGTGATTGGCTGACATGCTGTGCTGAAAATACCAATGAGAACCAATCAAAAGCCTCAGACACAGGACTTTAATAGTGCTGTTTAACTGGGATTGCAATGTTCATTGTTGTAGTGAGTCACTAAAATTAATTACAAATATTAAAAGAGAAAGAGTGAGAGAGATAGTTGAAATTATTTGATTTCTAAAATGGTAAGATTATGAAAATATTATTGCAATTTAAAATAACGTTTTTATGTTTGAATATGTTGTAAAATGTAATTTATTCCTCTGATCAAAACTGAATTTTCAGCATAATTACTAGTCTTCTGTGTCACATGATCCTTGCAATATGCTGATTTAGAAACATTATGCAAGAAAGTAAGTTTTGGCGAAATAATAATTATTTTCAGGATCCTTTAATAAACAGAACAGTGTATAAACATTTTATTTCATTTTAAATGTTATCTTTTAGTTTTTTATATTTTATTTTATTTTATGTTTGATTTATTTTATTTTGTGTTATTTATGTATTGTCACTGATTATTACAGACTTTTGTCATTTAAATTACGTTTTAACATGTACATGCATACATTTTCTATAGTCTTACACACATATACACACACATATATAAATTAACAGAAATATTCAGTCATGATAATCCAAATGTCTTTAATCTTTAATCAGTATTACATTGTATTACTGTTTATATTTTCAAATAAATACATTTTATAATTTATATATAATGTGCATATATAATCACAGTTTAGAAAACAAACAAACAGGCCGTGCAACTTATGAGAAAATAAAAATCAGACACAATACAAAACAGGGTGTGAAAGGGAGTGAAATTAAACCACTCCAGTATATCTGTAGGAACAGTTACTGCCAAATAAACCCAGAAAAAATGAACTATTATAAAGCTCTTAAAGAGACTTGATAGCTTAACGTGATGACAACAGTTTTTATTGTTGTTCACTGAAAAACGTTTTCACGCTTCCACTGTGATCTCCGTCAAGTGTCATTGTATGGAAAAGAGTGCTGTGAAGAGTTGTCTCCTTTTGTGTGTGAAAGGAGAAAGCAAGTCATGCGGGTTTGAAATGACATGCGAGTGAGTAAATGAAGGCAGAAGTCTCATCTCAGACTCTGATTAAGGTATAAGTCTATTAACCGTACCGCAGGGATTGTCGTTTGTGTAAAATGCACATGACAGCAGTAAAATCTGGTCACGTGGTGTTTGTGTGAGTCACTGCGCCAGTCATTATGAATGAAAAGATTCCCCAACTCTGTGCTTAACCTTTACCACTTCTCCCATGCATGGTTTTTTTTTTGCAGGGCTTGCAAACTCAAAAAAAAGGCGTCAGATTTCAACTCAACTGAAGAAAAACCAATAAAGCAGGAATAGTCGAGCCGAAATCAGTTCTAAATCCAAAAATTTCAAGATCTCCAATCCCTTCCAAGATTCTTGGAATTCTGCACCTCCCACGAGGCTTTTGTGCATTTTCAAACTCCTTCTGACATGGGATTTTTAATTAGCGACTGGAGGCCAGTCTCAGCCTGAAGCCAAAGTAAACTGTCAGACACTGTAGTGCTGTAGTTTGTGTTTGCTTTGCCTTGCTTTAGTCATGTTTGAGTCACATTATCTGAAGTGTAACGCCGCTCCGCACCCCACCCTCAAATACTCCTCCCTAATAATCCCTATTCCCATCACACACACGCGATCCTTCTCCTGGACGCTCTTTTCTCTCCACACCCTCTGTTTTCTCTTTTCCTTGCACTCCATCTCTTTTCTTGTAGATCCATCTGTTTTTTCTCTGTGTTTTCAGTGCCTCTCCCACTTGTAGCTCTCTGGCCTCGTTGCCCTCTGTCTCTCTCAGGACTCTCTCCTTATCCAGCATTCCTCAAATTCCTGCTAGGGTTCTTAAGGGACATCTCTTTCTCTCACCCGATTCAGTTTAGTGCTACTTTTTGGCAAGTTAAAAGTCATTTGTTTCTCTAAATAAATACATTTTTATTCAGATTAAGCATTCGATTATAGATTTTCTCTGGAGAAAAATATAATCACCTTTTTATTGTTAAATGTGAGGAGGAAAGAAATGTTAATTCAGAATTTTGAGATTAAAAAAGTGAGAAATGTGAGATATAAAACTCAAACTCAAACTATTTTTTTATTTTGCCAGAAACAAGCTTTTATCTGCACAGAGCTGAACATACATCGAAGGGCAGTAAAGGGTGCAGCAGGCTGAGAGCTGAACTGCTGACATTTGCCCACAGCAGAGCCGGGTCTGTGCATGACTTTCTGTTACTGTCTGTCCAAATGCCACAGAGAATCCGATTAAAGCTTATCAATGGCTGCTATTATAACAGCACACATCCCAATCGAACCTGCCACATTAGCAGAGGAACACTGCCGTGCTTTCACTGCATGTGTGTGTGTGTGTGTGTGATATTTTAGAGGAAGGTAGTGTAGCTGAAATTGAAAGAGCACATTGTGGCACACAGATGTAATCAAATCTGGTTGATTCATATGACTGGTTTGCTGGCATTCCCAGCCATCAGTTTCCCCAATACTGTGTGTGTTTGTGTGTGTGTGTGTGTGAGAGAGAGAGCAGTGGCTCTGCATGAAACATCAGAAACAAGTTTAGTTCTCTCTGAAAACAACAACAACAACAATGTTATAATTGTGGCAGCATGGAGTTAAGTTAGAAAAAATGTGACTCTGACCTTCCTCTTATGGTTTACAATTTTAGAGAATTTTGCCATTCTGTATTGGGTGGTTACCAAAACGTTGCTATGCTTTCGTTAAGGCTTCCTGAACAGCTGTTAGAATGTTATTGGATGGTTTCCAGGGTGTTGCTATGCCACCATTCAAGTGTTGCTTTTTGGTTTCCAGGGTGTTTCTATGCAGTCCTTAAGATGTTCTGTTAGAATGTTACCGGGTTGTTACCAGGGTGTTGCTATGCTGTCCTTAAGGTGTTCTCTTAGAATGTTACCGGGTGGTTACCAGGGTGTTGCTATGCAGTCCTTAAGATGATCTGTTAGAATGTTACCGGGTGGTTACCAGAGTGTTGCTATGCAGTCCTTAAGGTGTTCTGTTAGAATGTTACCTGGTGGTTACCAGGGTGTTGCTATGCAGTCCTTAAGGTGTTCTTTTAGAATGTTACCCGGGTGGTTACCAGGGTGTTGCTATGCAGTCCTTAAGGTGTTCTGTTAGAATGTTACCGGGTGGTTACCAGGGTGTTTGTTGCTATGCTGCCATTTCTGTGTTCTGAATAGTTTTAGAATGTTGCTGTGTGGAGACAAGGTTGTTCTGAATGATACAGTTGACTTGTAACTTACTGTATAAAACATTTTCTGTTTATAGATATTTTTCTGTGACTTCTGGAAAATGTGAGTGCTGTACCTCCATTCAGCACCGTCACAATGCTAGTGTGTTCTGAGTTGTTGCTAGGGCATTGCTATACAGTAATTAAGAGTGGTTGAATGGTTGTTAATGCATTGCAATGCAGTTATTGCAGTCATTAAGTCTTGCTTGAATGTCTCTACATTAGACTGTTTTGACCTGCAGATTTAGATCAGGATGCTCCTTCGGTCTGTTTTTGCAGGGCTTTGACTGTTTTATCACCTACATTTATGTTCAGTCATACCTGGAGCAATAGTTATATGCCTGACTTAACAAACACCATTGAGAATAACCACAATAAAGATGACTGCACTTTATACAAATCAGTGCTGGATGAAAAGAATCCCTCGTCACTCAGAAGAGCTGAAATTAATCTGCGTTCAGTTTTCTCACCTGACAGGACTGAAAACTCAAATCAAATCGCCTCAGTCTTTCCTTTTTTCCCTTAATAGATCTTTCACCCAAAATGTCAACCATGAGCACTGTATCCTGTGTGAATTTGGACTAACATAAAGCTCAGTTGTTGGAGAGGATCTCATTAGTGTGAAACTTAAAGGAGAAGTTCACTTTCAAAAAAACTTTTGCTGATAATTTACTCACCACCATGTCATCCAATATGTCCATG
>JAUCMT010000054.1:2645301-2660496 GCA_032357475.1 Enteromius thamalakanensis | reverse complement strand
AGAAGTTGCTTAAATATCTTAATTAAACTAATGCCTAGTCCTGGCTTAAGCTAAGCCCCGTTTGTGAAACCGGGCCTTAGGGTATAAAAATAATATTTAAAGTCTTGATAATTTAGTAATTTCTTTCTTTTACTGTCTTTACTTACTGATCCCACACATTTGACTACCTAATATACTTAATACTTCAGTACACTCGAAGAAATAAAGGTACAAAAGCTGTCACTGGGATGGTACCTATAACCTATGAAGTACTAATATGTACCTTTTAGGTTACCAAAATGGACCTTTCGGGTGTAAACTTGTACCTTTTCGAAAAGGTACCACCCCAGTGACAACTTTTGTACCTTTATTTCTGAGAGCGTACTTAATAGAGGTCTGTGATATTTTATTCTCTTCCTATACTGTACAAATATACTGCACCCCTTTAATTCTGCTTTGTTGTGACTGAGAGGTATGTTCAGCTGAATGTAAGATGCACTGAGTCAAAACATATACGTCAGATGAAGTGATTGAAGAATGGATGTTATTTGAATCAGTAACAGACCCCTCTGAGTCATTCTAGATAACCTGAACTCTCCAGTACGTGGAGATTACGTGACTCTTCATTGTCCCACATTAGTGAACTTAAATTCACTTGAAGATATATGCGAAGCAAAAACTGCTCTTCTGCTTGACCAAGGCCATTAAATGGAAATATAAATTAAAATATTATTAATAAATACACTTATATGCAAAATATGTTAAAGCTTTTTCTAAAAACATTTTTTTTTCAGTATTAAATGTATGATGTGTTAAATTAATCAAAAGTAGAAGTAAAACATTTATAATGTTGCAAAGATCTTTATTTCAAATAACTGTTTCACACAAAAAAATGTGAAAAAGAAGTGAAGTGAAATAGGTTTCCACAAGACAGAACAAAAAATAGCAAAACAACTGTTTTTAGCATTGACAATAAATAAGCATTTGAGAATGGTTTCTGCATTTCACTGAAGACTGGAGCACCGATGCTGAAAATTCAGCTTGTCATCGAAGAAATAAACCACTTTTTAAAAAAAAAACATATATTCAAATAGAAAACGGTTAATCGAAAATTGCAATAATATTTCATAATAATATTGTTTTTACTGTAGTTTTAATCCAATAAATGCAGCCTTGGCAGACATTAGACACTTATTTCAAACCCTACTGATCAACAAGTTTTGATTGGCAGTTCATACTTAACATTAAAATTATAGTCAGATAGTCATTGTTTTCTCTAACCTTTTCTGATTATAAACAGAGCTTTAATGCTTCATTGCTATTAGCCTCTTATTTCCCTCCATGTATTTGCAGGGTTATTGGGACCTCATAAAAACAGTAAAGAAAATCTCAACAGAACATGAGATGTAACTATTAATTAATTATGCAAAAGACTGAAACATTTAACCAATTTACCCACCAATAAATAATTCAATATTTTGATTATGTTCACAGAACAGATTTACCATTATCTTAAGCTACTGACACAATTTCAATCACCGTTTCAATCCTATTACTATAGTCTTGACTTAGCGGATGGTAATGTAAACAAACAGAAACAGATTTGTACTTGACATTGCTTGGCATTAGATATAGCTTGAAGCAGCAGAGTCCCGTAGCTTGCGCCCGGCTCGAGTTGCGTGCGCCACAGCGGGCCAGCGTTTGCGGGAAAAACAACACGGTGAGGTCATGGCCAGCGGCGCGGGTATAACGTTTCAGCCGTGCCTGTGAGAGGGATCCGATCCGCTCCCGCTCTTTTGTTCGGCAGTAACCGGGCCCCACGGGCCGCTCGTGAAGCCCGCTGAACGCTCTGTTGTAGAAGTGCCGGCCTTTTGTCCTTCTCACAATTTATGTAGTGCATGAGACCTGATACAGTTTCGTCATAGTTTATAATACAGATGATATTAAGCCATGTGATGGAACTAGCAGGCCTAATCATATTGCATTTAGAAACTAAACCACAGTTTGTGTAAACTACCTGAGAGTGAATTCCTCTAAAGTCATCAGTGGTTTTGACATGTACATGCAACTCTCCCTGCAGCTTCAGTGCATCTTAATGCTTTAGAAATGTTCTGGCTGTCATCTAATAATCGTGCGATGTAACTAATGTGATGCGTGTGTAAAGCAGCACTAAACCAGCATCAAGTGAGTTGGTTATTTAAGCTTAACCAATTTAAACTGCTGGTTTTCTAGAACCAAAGTTACATCTCTTTGGTTTCTGCCCCTAAAATGATGGTTTCATATTAAACTAAATCAACCTGACTCTGTTGACTACAGTAGCTGGAAGAAATATCAGTTTGCTGGTTAGTAGGGGATGCGTTGACTAGTTAACTAATTGATTAGCACTTCCACGGGTGTTTTGGGCCTTAGTCAACTGGCTGTGGATCATGTGACTTAAATTATGCTTGTTATGTAGTTACAGCAGAAGCGGAGTTCTTGGTTAGTAGTTAACTAATTGATCAGAACTAAATCAATATGTAGGTTATTTACTGTATTTCAACTTATAGTTTTTTATGTCAAAAATATTGTTTAATACAACACAACAGCCTCAACTTTTGTTACAGGACCAGCTAGAAGAAACATCAGTTGTTTGGTTACTAAGTTGTTGCATAGATAACTTAACTAATCAATTAGTTCTGTGACTATTTAATGCTTTTAAACTTTGTTGAGCAGGACCATGTGATTTACATTTTTTTTTTTGTGCTTCAGTATTGTAGCAGTGGGATGAAGATTCAATTTCCTGATTAGCAGGGATTGCACAGACTAGTTAACTAATTGGTTAGTTCCACCACTGGTTGAAGGTTTTAAAGCTTGCACTGACTAGCTGTAATTCACTTGACTGATTCGAAGTTATGTATTGTATTTGATGGCAGCTGGAAGAATTTTCAGGTTTTTGGTCATTAAATAATTTCTTGTTAACTAATCGGTTAATGCTACCATACCAACCGATGTTTTAGCCTGTGTTAACTCGTTGAGGGCCATGTGATTTAAGTTGTACTTGTTCTATATTGTGGCAGGTGAAGGAAGATTGTATTTCCTGGTCTTTAGGGCTTTCCTGTTTTTAGGGGGTAGTAGGGGTGTTTATCATGTGACTTGAATTGCACTTGTTATATTGTTATATTGGATTGTAACAATAGGAGGACAGTTTAGTTTTTGGTTAGTAGTTAACAAATCAATTATTACCAAACCAGTGTTATATGCGTTAGATGTTTACTTTGCTGGTTCTCAGGACTAAAAGTTGGAGCAGTTGTCTCTTGTCAAAAATGTTGTTTAAAATGACTAAACCAACCTGATTTTGTTGTACGTAGATGGAACTAACTAACAGTGTTGGGTTTAATGCATTACTAGGTAATCAATTACTGTGTTTTAATTATATTTTCCTTGAATAAGTAAAGTAAGGTATTACTTTTTACAGTTACTTTGATATATTTGAATTAAATAGTGTATAGACTATAATAATTATATAAATGATAGTAAATTTAACACAAAAAAGTAACATGTTAAAATGAATATGTAACTGTTCGTATTTAGGTCAGTTCAAGAATTAAATGCTAATTTGTATAATTTATATGCAAGTATTATGAGAGATTTCATGTACTGATTGAGGTTTAGAAAGTAATTAATAATAAGTAATCCAATTTGTGTAGAGCGTAATTAGTTCAGTAATATAATTATACTGTTGAAGATGTGATTGGTAGTTAGTAATTCATTACTTTTTTAGCGTAACTTAACCAATACCGCCCTTTAAGTAACAACTGCATAATGCAGTGTACCAAAGTGATTTTTTTGCCAGCTCATTGATACTGATTTACCTGTGGGGCGAAATAAATGGACATGGTTATGCGTTAGCTGACAGGAATGATGGGAAGATGTTCATTGTGAGGTATTTTTTGCATCCCCCACCCTGTGAGGGGCAGAGGGACAGGAGAGTCAAGCTGACAATAGCGAGATTGTTTTTCAGGGAGCTGCTGTAAAGATCACATTTCCTGTTACTGGCTGAAAGCGGGGTCAGCTGACACCAGCCTCCTTCACCGCTGCGGCTGTCATCACCGTTCAGGCCAGAAAAAAAACGACACTAACAGCTTCAGGGCACAAGTTAACTCTTAACATGTACAGATATCACTCCTGACAAAAGCTGTGTCAGAATCCATCTGTTGCTAGCGGGGCAGACATTGAAGCAATGTGATGCTTCGCTAAGGAAGGTTCCGTTTGCTTTTGCAAATCTGAGCCCTTTGTGATTCATCCAGGATGTGACAGTGCTGCCTTCTGAAACATCTTTGATTTTGAGTGTGATTTTTCAGTTCTTCTATATGCGATATTCCTTACTGTGGAAGATCTATCCACCATCACCATGATCATCCACCATCATCTAAAGATTTGAAGTTTATCATACTGTTGCCCATTTGCTGGTGTTGATATCCGCACCATTTCATTTGTAGAAGCAAACAATTCCATTTGTAAAGGTTTTACAAACTAGTAGATCAGTCCCATGCTTTGAATCTGTGTTGATTAGTCACTGATCACATGACTAGTTATGTTTTGAGCCAGTGTTGGCTATCTGCGGATAGTGTGGCGCAACTTTTATTTGTTCTCTATTTTGAAAGCTAGGGGAAAATTGAGTTTCCTGGTTAGTAGGGCTGACTAATAAACTAACTGATACCACTATTGGATGTTTAAGGCCTGTATTTACTAGCCATGCGGCACATGACAAATTGGGCCTGTGTTAACTAGCTGTACTGAATTTGTTCTGAACTAACGAATTACTAACCATTGTTTGATAAATTAGTTAACTAATCCGTTTTAGACTATTTGATATTTTGAGCCTGCGTTGACTAGTTTTAAGATGTGCTTGTTCTATACTGCAACAGCTGGAGGTGGAGAACAGTACCTGGCACCTAGTCCTTTTTTTTACTACCACCTCAGTCAAGGTTCCAAGTGAGCCGTACTATTACCAAAACGTGACGTGTAAACTCTGCTGGCCACTGATTAGCCGGAGAAAATCGTCATTACTGCATCACTGAACTTGCGACACGAGTAACAACAAACCCGCTAGCACAGCCAGTGAAGTATCGGACGCAACTGTTTTGTTTGAAGAAACACACCTTTTTGTATTAACCAAAAATGGCTGTTTCGTGGACTATTGAGGAAGTACAGACGTTCCTCTCATAGATAGCCGAGGAGCGGATCCAGCGAGAGCTTGATGGGGCGACGCGAATGAAAAATGCTCCATTGTTGTGTGTTTGTTTGTTGCACGTTTACGATGATGATGTCATGGCAGTAGATGCGGCGCAATAACGATAACTATAATAACTATAATGACACTTCAATAATCCAGCCCACTCTAAGCGATACTAAACTGCATTGGAAACGCAAACCGAGCCGAGTCGTGGAAAAGCGTCATAAATGGTTGCTTTGGCCTCTGATTAGATGATTTGGTAATTTCATTGTGGTTGTTGTGTGGCAACAGCAGAAGGAAAATTCTAAATCTTGGTTAGTAGTTAGCCTAACTGATCTATCAGGTCTGTTTTGAGTAGTTTGACTAGTTGTAAACCGTGTGATTTAAGCTGAGCTTGGTCCATAATGCTACAGCTGGAATAAAATTGAGTGTCCTAGTTAGAATGGGTTGCATTAACTACTTAAGTGATTCATTTGTTTTACCATTTTTTGATGTTTTAGACCTGTTTTGACTAGTCTTGCACTACATCACGTTTTATGGTTAGCAAATATTTGCACCTCCCGTTTGAAAAAGAGCATATGCTGGTTTTGAAGCTGGTATGCTGGTTAGAGCTGGTATAAACTTGTCATTTGTTGGTTTAAGCTGGTCCTTAGCAGGTTATGTGCTGGTTCTAAGCTGGTCTGACCAGTTAAAGGCCAGCAAAAGATCAGCTAAATGCAGCATCTCAGCTTTAAAAAATACCTAAACAGCATATACTGGTTTTCAACGGGGCTAATATTTAAGTAATTGATTATCTTTACAGTACCACAACTGGATATGTTGGGCCAGTGTCGACTAGTTGTGGATCACTTGACACCAGTTGCACTTTTTCTATATGACAGCATTTGGAAGAAATGTTAGGGTGTTTTTGGTTAGAAAATAGTTGCACTGACTAGTTAACTAATCAGTTTGTTTGAGGTTTGGCCTTTTGTTGACAAGCTGAGTAACATGTGAGTTCAGTTGTGCTGTGACAACTAGACAAATTTAGTTTCTTGGTTGCACCAACTAGCCAGTTAGTTATATCCCTATTGAACGTTTTGTCAACCAGTTGTAGTTAACATGAGAATCTGAAAATAAAAGTCCCTGAAAAATGGGGTCACAGAGTTGGACACATTCTTCATATAGCTGTCAGAGTGTTTATGCTACATGCCATGTCATGTAACTAGTCAACAACTCTCGAACACTTGGTAAAAATGAGTAGTGAACAACTATTGGTTATGTATAATTTAAACCCTGTTGGCTCAAGCCAGTGCTCTGTAATCGCTGGGAATGAACTAATCTTGTTTTCCCAGAGCAGCCCACACCGGCCTGCTGTTTTTAGAAGCAAGTTCAAGCAAGGTCCGTGAGGATCAGAACGTTGTGTTTGACCCCTTGAATGTTTGGAGACAAGGAAGTGTTCGGACACAAAGGTGCTCATTTGTTAGAGCGCACAGGACAAAAAGAGCTCATTGAGCCAGTGTGAGTCGGTTTGTGTGTGTGTGTATTTGAGGTTACAGGGAATGTTAATGTCCTCCTTCATTGTTGGAGGCTCAGACAGAAGTTCGTGAGGCTGCATATGCATGAGATGTGTTCCTAGCGAATGCTTTCCCAGAACAGTTGTTAAATAAAAAGAATCCATGGAAAAGGGAACGGTGGAGGAAGTGCAAGAGGGAGTGAAGGGCTAAGAGAAAAGAGGCAAATCTGCATGGAGAGGTGTCATTATGTACATTTTTGTGTCCACTTGAGAGTTGTTGGAGTTCAAACACCGAATTACACTGTTGAGTGGTGCCATTTTGAGTGTGCAATAAATTGTGGGTAGACGTAGCCTCCTCTGTGTCTGTATCTCTCAAAAATGATTTACACTGTGACCATACCCAGAGCAGAACTACATTCCAATTATATTGCAATGCATTAAACACACTTACGTAGGTCACAAAAATACTCTATGTAATTACGCAAACTCGAATGATTGATGTATTGCAAGGCTTTCTGTGGCAGTAACAAACCTCCATACTCTAGGAAGCGATACAGTTTCCTTTACAGGTGCTGCATGTTTTTGATTCTACTTAAGCGTAAACCTAATATGTTTGCAGCTATTTAAGAAACATGCTAAGTTAAAGTGCCCTGTTATGTCATTTCAAATATCATCTTTAATGCAGTGTGTCATGTAGCTGTATCTGCAAAGTTGTGATGCCAACAGTGCCAGATAAATAAAGTTATCGGCTCACATTCGCCTAAACGAGTCGTCAGCAATTCAAATCTTTTTCTGTTACTGATCCACGTCACTAAGTAACATATTTGCATAATGTCCGCCCACATACTACGTCCCGAACAACTTCAACCGCCCACAAACAGTACAGTTTCCACGTGGATTACAGCTAAAGGGTTTTTTGACCTTGCATACATGTAAACCTGTTTTAAGACACTCATAAAACAATATTTAAAATGGCATAATAGAGGCACTTTAACATACATGTTTTTCAGAAAAACAATGCTACGGTCAGTTATTGTATTTTTAAATTTTGCATTCCGTTCTTTGTTTTGTTTTGTAAAAATTGTATGTTGGCACACTGGTTTGCCAGTTGGCAGAAAACACAGCAAATTTAATTTCATTCATCAACATGTGCTCTTTTGTTTGTTGGTGTCATTAATCTGGCAACCTACATGTGCGTTATGTCTGAGGAGGATCCAGATGAAAAAAACTTCTCCAATAATTTGAATATGAACTGCAATACCTAGTTTAACCACTGGGTGTCAATTCCGCATACGGCGCTGTACCCAGTTAATTGAACTGTCTGTAACATTTAAGGGGGTGTTTACGCACCACCATTTTAAACCAAAAATTGAAAGCTTTTTGTTCGGTTTGACATTTCATTTACATCGCAACAGTGTTTTAAGGACTTAAAAATACAAAAAATGGGCTTCAAAGAACAAGTTTTTGTCCCTGCGTCAACTACAAAAAAATTTCTTTTTTTTAATTGGTGACGTCATGCACATACAAACTATGTGTTTAGTGTTTGCCCGCAGACACGGAGCATTTCTTTAAAAAAAAAGACTGAAAAAGCTATTGACATGGCATTTTAGTCATTCTCACAAAAGCAAATAAAAACTTCCATTGTTTTGTACACTTAAAGTCATGTAAAAATGATAGACAATCAAAAAGTGCAATGAAATTGTTTCTAGTAAGACCAGGCTAACTGAATTCAAGAAAAAAAAAAACAGCATTGTGTGCTTGTCCTCTAGTTTTCAAATTAAAATTGCAATTACTTGTAATATCTTTTAAAGAACGTTTCGTTTTAATGTTAAACTATGACCCCCTAGAGTATGGAGGTTTGTTACTGCCACAGTTACTCTTGCAATGCATCAATTGCTCCTCTTTATGTAGTTGTATGGACCTACTAGCATGAAAGTGTTTTGGGATGCAACAAATAGAGTGTAACTAGAAGTGTTATTCATGTAGGCAGCTATAAACATGTTGACAGGTATTCGAGCACAGTTTATGTTCACACGCTTGCGAAGTGTATGTTTCACTCTGCGTATTGTCTTTATTAGTGTGACATACATTTGAATCCCACTCACACATTGACAGACATGACCTTACCCCGAAGCAGTGCTCCTTTACTCCTGCCCTTTCTCCTCCATCATGCTATCTTTTCAACATCAGACACATTCCTCTCATTGACCTGGGCACTAAAGCATTTACTCTTTCTGCTGATAAAACGCGGTAGCTAGCTGTAATACACACGCACACACAGACTCCTGCTGATGTGTAGTCGCATCAGCTGACCAGTATGACTCCACAGTCTGCTTATAACTTCTCAGACATGTTGTAACTCTCTTTAGGTTAGAAGCCACATGGTGTTACAACAAATCAGCAGCCTGATTCCAGATCGCAGTTTTGTTAGCACTGAAAATATACGTTCATGAATTTCATGTTCATTTTGACTTTGAATGAGGGCTGTGTGACATTGCTGTTGTTTTCTTTTTGTTTTTGTTATTTTAGTGTTATTATCAGTGTTATTTTAGTATTATATAGAGCCTTTATGTTATATTTTTAGTTTTCATTTTGGGTTTTAGTAATTTGGTGCATGATTTTGTGTGTTTTAAAGTTATATTTAGCCCCGGTTTGTTTTATTTTCCCTAATTTAAGCTCTATAACTTTAGAGCTGTTTTGAATTAATATATATGGCAATTAATCACATTTTTATTTTGTTTTTGTTTATATAATATGTGTGTACTATGTATATTTATTTTATTTATATAAATATTAAAACATGCATTTATATATTTAGGAATAATGTTAAATGAAATATAAACATAAAAATATGAATGTATATTCATTACGTATAAATATTTAAAAATATGTATTTTGCATGTGGGTGTATTTATATATACATAATACATATACACAGCACACACATATAAATTATGTAAACAAAAACGTTAATTTTGGATGCAATTAATATTATATATATTTTTTTAATTGTCATAACATTTGTTCTTTAGTCTAAACCTCAGAACAACAAACCCTTAGACATCAGGAAACTAATACGATTCAGATTTGATATTAACATTACACACAGTTGTGCTGTTTCACATTTGCTTTGAGTTTCATTTAGTTAAATTATGTGTGGACTGGCCTTTCTCCTAGAGTAACACACTGGCATCGTTAAAAGTTGTCTGGGATTGAGGGGAACCCTGCTCGGCTACTGAATCACAAACCTCGACACTGCTTTAATACCACTCTTCCACCACTACAAGTGCACACTCCCCTCAGCTTTTTGTTGACAGGAATACACACGGCTTGTGAATCTGCAGATGCTGAAGTATTTGTGACTGGCTATAAATATAAGAATAGCACACACACACGCGTGTACACAAGGCACACACACTGGTTGGACGAACGTCCTGAGCAGCTGCTGCGGAAGCAAAGGGTCTGAATAGCTCAGACAGCTGTGGACTCTGCAGGAACACTCAGGACCAAAACACACCGAATGAATCTCTGTATTAGAGACACATTGCTGACACTTAAACATAATCCATTACGTCTCCTGAGCTATGAAAGAGCAAAAAGGTTTCCTCTGGCATCAAATACACTTAGATTGTTCACTCTGTTCCAGTATTTAGTGAGCTGTGTCTGTATATTTTAAGGTTAGGGGATTTTTTAAAGAAATGTTAGGTCACACATCTAATTTAAGCAAGACAAGTCATGATTATAAATATATTTAGAAATATAAAAAAAATACTTCAAATGAATTGTGTGAATCTAATTGTTTTTAGACACATTGCATGTTATTTACAACTTTCATATTAAGTGTTTTTGACCCACATACTGTAAGTAGGACTTAAATTAATCTTTAGACGTGATTTTATAATAGCTTCTATGGTCTTGAAATAAGTTTCAGACTGAATGTACTGAAAACATTTATGGTAAATTACCGTAAACGTAAAATGCCTTTAAAATGAAAATATAAATACATTTATGAGGAGGATAAAGTTGCAATCTAGTAGATTGAAATATATATTTACGTTAAATGTAATATTGTTTAACGCTATAGTTACAATTGATTACCATAATAATAAACATGATTATAATCTTTAGTCAACGCATTGAAATACAGTAAGTGTTTCTTTTAAGTATTACAAAATATAAAAACATGATGATTTAAATTCTGACAAAGTATGACAATGAATAATTAATCTAATGAATGTGTGTTATGCTTTATTTGTCAAATGTTTAGCTAAGCATGTTAAGTGCTATTTGAGTTGTTGATTTTAAAAGAAAGTCTCTGTATGAAAAAAAAAATAGATAAATAAAGATATGTAGAGTACATAGAGAGAATATGGGTTGTAAAAGATTAAATCAAGTCACATTAGATATCTGCGAGCAGGAGGACTGGGAAATGTCAGGAAAGGAGTGAAAGATAGCAAGATAAAGAAAGGGAAGACAGATGGTGAGATTACAAGCGAGCGAAGAACAGAGCAAGAGGCTGTATGTGAATGCGGTCAAATGTGTCTAAAATTGGAGATCCTGTCTTGCACAAGGTCGATTTAGCAACAGTGAAATAGAGAGCGAGAACGGGAGGCCTATTTTAAATGTGTCAACTTATCTCACAGCCGCTTAGAAAAGTATATTTACTTTTCCTTTAAATGCAGCACAAGGAAAGAGGAACATCGAAGATTTGTCTTGTGTGGCATGAAAAGAATGACACGCACCTGTACGCTATCAAAGCAGATATGACAAAAGTCAGAGAGTGCAATGAAAATCTGCTATTTTATCATTTTGAGAAACAAAAGCATTTTTATTATTGGTCTTAGACGTTTGACTGCATATGTTATCACAGAAAGCTCGCCACTATGAATGGAAAAGGGTTTCATGCTTAACTAGTTTCCATCTCTACTCCCTGATTTGGGTCTAAACCCTCAGGGCTTATCAGACGCTAGGCTAAGTTAGCCATTAAGCACCTGGGAACTCTTCACACCACTGGGGTTTTTGCGACATGTTGGAGACCTTGTTTTCTGCATGACCACGTGAGAGGGACAGAAATAGCCTGGCCATTTGTCTTCTTTCACTTTGTTGAAAAACCCGTGCAGCCCAGTAAAAGCCTAATAAGTACATTCTAATCACTTAATGTGTGTTTATATTACCTTTGCTATAGCTACCTTTCTAGAACAGTTTTCTTTTACAAAACTTGCTTTGTTTGCTTACCTAGGGAACATTAAAAACGTTACATAGATGTTAAAGGCAGGGATATATGATTTCTGGAAGCCAATGATGATATTTGAAATCACCAAAACAAACACGCCCCTCCCCCTTTCATAGCTCCGCCCCACAAATACGCCAACGAGTCAACCTAGTCAACAAGTTCTGTGAAACAAAGCAGTACCAATGTTACACCGTCTACAAGGAAAGCGAGTGGCGACAAAATACTATAGAAGTCATTATTATCAGTGATTCAAACAAATCTCAGACAGAAAACTCCTGCCGTGTTCTATTAATAACACTCTTAGACAAATTTCGATTGATTTTCAGCGGTTGGAATATTCTTATGACTTTATTAACATTTGATAAACTTTCTCATAGCATTAAAAACATTCTCTGAACATCCTTATGATGTTATTTGTACTTGATGAACTAGATGAAATGTTTTTGTTACATTTAAATAATGTTCCAATCAATCCAATGTTCCATCAGAATATAAAAAAGAATTTATTTCATAAATTACAATATAACTTCAACAAGAAAATTGGGCATTTAAACATTTAAAAAAATTCCAAAACAGTGTCGCACAATGTTTTTCTAAATTTAAATATGTTTTAGTCAGTAAGACTAAATTTAGGGGAACCCAAAAGATTTCAAGAGAGAACATTTGTGAGCATTTGGGCCTTGAAACGTGAACTGCTATCTTCTACCTCAATAGAAACTGGCAGTAACAAAAATAG
The DNA here is from genome assembly GCA_032357475.1 of Enteromius thamalakanensis. Classification (NCBI taxonomy): domain Eukaryota; kingdom Metazoa; phylum Chordata; class Actinopteri; order Cypriniformes; family Cyprinidae; genus Enteromius; species Enteromius thamalakanensis. The sequence continues at coordinate 2,647,841 of JAUCMT010000054.1, read as the reverse complement.
CCGCATACAAGAAGTCACGAACAGGAAACGAAGACTAAGTCTGCAAACAGGAAGAGTCTCGCTCACTCTTTTAGTCCCTGTTCTGTGGTGCATGTTGCACTCGTAACCAGCACCTCGCTCGCTCTCTGTGTCACACTTTTACGCGCCCTCCGTGTACACAGAAAGGTCTCTATGGTAACTCACCGTTTCAGTGTTTATGGGATGGCCTCGAGCACCCGTGGCTCCCAAAACCAACAGATTGTTAAACATGTGAGAAGAAAAGAGCCAGAATGTAAGAGCGAGACACATACACGGAGGTAATATGTGAAAGAGGATGTTGTTGCTGACCAAAGGCAACCACTGGGGAGCAACGCTATTGACTAATTATAGTTCAGAGAAAGAAAGAGAGCGAAAAAAAAAGAGAGAGAAGTGTTGCTTAAGACTGCAAAACGGACTCCATCCTCTGGCTATTTATATAAAAGTGCAGATTGTTTTTTGAGGTAGCCATGGCTGGAGCTGTAATCAGCACTGTTTCCTCAGTCCAACAGGAAACCAAACAATCCAGGCCCTATCACCAGCGGGCCCAGGGGAGTCACTCTGTGTGTGTGTGTGGCTAATTAAAATGGCTGAGGTCTCCTCTGTTGTTGATTAATCCTCCCCTTGTTCTGTATTTCAGCCTCTGGGGCCTCCGACACTTATTCGTGGCACTTGCAGTGTGGGTGGATATTAGACAGTCAGACAGAAAAGTACTAAAAAGAGAGAGATGCTGTCACCATACTCCTGAATAGAAAAGCAATGCATTTTTAAGAATGAGAGTGTTCTTCATTCCATGCATTACTGCTTATAGCAGTGTCACGGTCCTTTTTTTTTTAGAACAATGTTCTTGCTCTTCAATTATCACTCGTTCGTGCATCTCTTACCTATAACGTCTTGTCAAGCTGCCCTAAGGTTCATGCATGAGATCTCATAAATAAACAGGGATGACTCTGTCCCTCCTCCCCTGGATTAGCAACTTTTTTTAGCCACTGTTTGAAGACAAGATGGTGAAAAGTTTTTGCTCGCATACATTGGACTTTTACAAAGCTTGTCTGGATTTACAGCAGGTCATTTGTATTTTTACACTTTTGTGTTTCTGTTACAAAAAGGTGTTCCAAAGCACAATGGCTTAGACTACAGATCTCATTTTAGCCACATACGTGATGTTTCCATTATGCCACACTCTTAAAAATAAAGGTGCTTAAAAGGTTCTTCACAGTGATTCCATAGAAGAACCATTTTAGTTCCACAAAAAACATTGAGTCAAGGGTACTTTAATAAACCATCTCTTTCTTACCTATTTATAATCTGAAGAACCTTCTTTCACCACAAAAAAGCTTTTTTTTAAACGGAAAGATTTCTCAGAAATTAAAGGAGCCATTTAGACAAAAAGGTTCTTCTATGGCATCGTGAAGTGCACCATGGCATCTCGTTATTAATAAATCCTTTCTTAAAGTGTTATTTCAAAAGACATTTTTGACTTCAGTTGACAGGAAAGTAAACTACAGCCAGGAAGTGATGAGAATGCAGCAGTGTAATTTTTAGTGTAACTGCGGTACTGTTGTAGATTTTTCTATTTTCTGCTTTCATATTAGTTTTAGTTAAAGTTTTAGTAATGTTGTGATGTTTTGTAATTTTTTATTAATTTTTTATACATTTTATTAATTATATTAATTATTATTTCAGTTTTAGTTATTTTAGTACATTAAAATAGATTAAATAAAAATATGAAATAGATTAAATAAAAAAAAAAATTCTCTTTTTAAGTTTAAATGTTTTTTTATTTTTATTTCAGGTAATAAAAATTATATATATTTTTTTTCTTGGTTTTTTTTTTGTTAAAGTGCCCCTATTATGCCTTTTTAAACATGATCGTTCATGCAGTGTGTCATGTAGCTTTATGTGAACATAAACTATCTGTAAAGTTGTGACGTCGACAGTGCACGATAAATAAAGTTATTGTCTATCCAAAAAAGAGTCTGCTCACATTCGCCTAAACGAGTCTTGCTGTATCCAGTGAGAGTTAATTTGTTTTATATGCTGTTCTGAAAGATGAATCTACAAAGAATAAGCGGTTAACATTAATTTTTTTAACAACACCTCAGCAGTACAGTCTCTTATTGTGTTCGGCTCATTTTACTGATGACTGCTTTTCCAATCTTGGAGTGCTTGGAGTCACAACGTGATATTCACCAAATGCTTGCTCTTAAAAGAGCGATCGGTGACCAGTTCATTTAGACCGGCTTGCTTCTCTGAACTTCTACCTGTGAGTATGATTAATAATTGATGATTGCATTTTCTAGTGATCGTGTTTGTGTACGTTATGTTGCGTAACAGCCCTGCACATGTCTTGGTGACCGGCTAACTTGCATTTGTGTAGTTCTGTTGTTCAGCTGTGGGCTAGGGATGGGCGATACTGCAAAATTTCGTATCGATCCGATACCAAGTAAATACAGGGCCAGTATCGCCGATATTGATACCGATACCGATACTTTACTTTAAATTTAAAAAGCATGCACTTGAAC
>JAUCMT010000054.1:2628605-2639063 GCA_032357475.1 Enteromius thamalakanensis | reverse complement strand
CCGATCTTGCATTTTTATAAAATTATTTTATATATATATATATATATATATATATATATTACTACTGAACCTGAAAACAAATTAAAGCTACATAGAAATATTGCAAAAAAACAAATAAAACTCACTAATCACTACATAATTGCTAAACTTAAACTAAAATTAAATTGAAAGCTAATTAATAATTAACAAATACCATAATAGTATATAAATTAAATTAAGTTTGAACACATTTCTTGCTTTGTGCATTGACTACTGTTTAAAACAAACACTTGATTTCCTTAACCACTACTCCAGAGCACTTATCGAACTCTTGGTGGATTGCAGCGAATATTGCGTATGAAGTGCGTAAGAGATTTTGACGAAGGTGATTTAACAGCTGTGGTCGCTGGTTACTACACATTTAAAAACCAAATGAAAATCAAGTCTTTATTACCACCACTGCATTTTATTTACCGGCTGCTGGTTAACCTGCAATTTCCTTATAGCTAAATAAGTATTTGATTAATCTAAGCTTAGTTTAACCCTTTAAATGCCAGGTTAGCTGCAAGTCCTCAAAGTGCAGTCGAGGGGACACTCAGCTTTTAATCTCCACAGATAACAAACTCACAACCTGAAAGCTTTGCCTATATCTGCCCATTACTCAGCTTTGAGTGTGTGTGAGGCCGATGATAGACTATACAGCAGTCAGGGCTTGTTTTCAATCTCACAGATGCACTGACAGGTCTTATCTCCAGGTTTCTGTAAGGTTTTAGACAACCCTTTCGCACACAAAACTGCTGCCACGGTAGAAACAGTCATCACTTAGAGATCAAACGTTGACCACTTTTCAATTTTATGAGCCATATCAAATCAAACCCTTCAAGAATCCAGCTTTTCGGGAGAAAAGCTCCCACTTTTTGAACTCTTCACTGCCCTGAGGAAGTTGGTTTCAACTTTTTATCTCTGCTGTCAGATGAGCGTTACAAACAAAAGTGGGCATTGAAATGATGGGAGCTAAAAAAGAAGCGTCACAGAATAGCTGTGCAGCTACATGCCAATTACGCAGCCTAACATCAACATCTCTCAGCGGGGGGGGCGAGGAGTTGACCCCGGACAAGCAGATGTCACTCGTTCTGCACTTCCTGTTTTGCTGGCTGGTGTTATTTTCAGATCAGCACACACACACTCGCAAATACACAAACCGGCTCTTTTTCTAGGCTCCCAGATTTACATCGACAGCTTGCCTTCTATTGTTCTCCATTTCCCATTCTGCAGGCCACATCGCTGGCCAACAGAAATGTGTGTGTGTTGTTGTGTAGCTTACACTCGACCGAAGCACAGCCGTTGCAGCTGGTGTTCTTGGACTGGACTTGTTCATGAAGGTCAGGTGGTGTAGGGTAGGGCTGTCAAAAAAACAGCTGAAACTCTAATTTTGCATGGAAATATAATGAGTATTCGAATTATATTCAAATTTAAATGGCATTCAAAAAAAAGCAATAACATTACACAACTATATTTTGGAAAAAAATGCACGTTAATGTTTAAAAACCATATGCAGTTAAAGTAATAGTTCACCCAAAAATGGCCTAACTGCCTAAACTACACCTCCTACTTAGTTTATTGCCATTGTATAGATCCAAGTCCCACCTTTCACTTGGATGTGCATCACAATTTGAAGGATGCAATGTTTTACTATTTCCATTTTATTGCAAATGTCATATTTAATTGCATGTTAATTGCAAATGCCTTGCACAAACAACACACTGATGGTGGATCAGTCAAGTCAAGTCACTTTTATTTATATAGCGCTTTTAACAATACAGATTGTAGCAAAGCACTAAACATTATCAATTTTCGAACAGAGTGATGGTAATGTATAATCACGAGAATTAAACTTTTAATTTATCAAATGCAGAGACGGTCTCTGCTGGAAATCAGCAAGCAAGGCAGAGGCGACAGCGGCAAGGAACCAAAACCCCATCCATGAGAGAATGGGGAAAAAAACCTTCGGAGAACCAGGCTTAGTTGGGTCCAGTTCTCCTCAGGCCGGACGCCCAACACCTAATTTCCAGTTTAATTTTAAACACGTTGGATTGTGTAACAACTTATAGTGTATAGCAAGATATCAGCAAGATATTCCCTTCATAACAAAGTAAACCATTATATTTTATAATTAATTCTTACCGCATACGTCAGAATGGTTCTGTGCACGATTTGTTTCTATTTATGCACTTGGCATCAGTTCATGTAACCTCTCAGAAACCAGTCCTACAGTTTGACCTTGTTGTTGCAAACCAAAGTTTGAGCGACGGGAAATCCTGAATGCGAAAGTATACTGTGCAATGTGACAAAACCACAGCCAATGAAAACAGATTTGACGTCGAGACAGTATGTAGTACAATTTTGGACCAACTATGGGAAATGAGAAATCAAATCTATTCAAGATAGAAGAAACGATCCTGCCGCTCATCACTTCCTGTGTTTGTAAATGACTTCTAAAGAAATGACTTGATAACATGATGCTGTTTCTACTGAAAAATGAATGCAATGTTACGATGATTTTACTGCTGCAATATAATATTGCAATACCAGTATTCTCATTTATGTGTGTTTACAAGACAAGAGATCCCCCCTGATGGCACCTGTAAGTGTTATTTCTGAAGTTAGTCAGCATCTGAAAATATCAACACACACACACACATGGCTTGACTTACTGTCAGAGGACTTTTAAACTGGTTGTGCTGGTCAGACAGGTCCGGGTGTGAAAGCCTGGAAGTGGGAGTGTGTTATACACTGGAACATGTTTCTTTTTTTGTCTGTCTGATGCTAGTAATGGAAATAAAAGCCTCATCTTCAGTTCTGCAACCATACACTAGTTTTAGTTTAAAAGTAGTGTCTTTTTTGGCGCTCATGCACTGAAAAAACTGGTGGCGGACTGACTAGAGTACATACATAGAGGCTTTTGACTTGAGCCAGTAAATAACCACCTAGCAACTGCTTAGCACAGTTATGAAGCACTTTTAACACCTTAACAACTGCATGACAACAGCCTGGCATCGCAGTGGCATGTTTTGCACCATTTTTAAGCTCTACACAGAGCTCTACGCAAGGAATCCCATGTAAAATAACCCCAAAGCAATGCATCAAAACGAAGGAAATCGTAATGTAATGTTAAAAGCTGTCTTTAATCTTCAAAGTTTATTTCAAGGACCCTGAACAGCAAAAGACTGGTTCTTGGCAAACAGTGAGATTTTATGATCCCAGCTGAACCGCTGAAGAGACTTTTAAGAGTTTGTCAACAACTCTCTCACTTTGTGTTCTGCATACATTACATGAACAAGTGACACATCGCAGAAACCAAAAACCTAAAATTATCTCTGATGTGCCAGCATTTCTTCCTCACTACATAATGAATAGGCAGCTACAGGAAGTAATTAACTGCAGTCAAATATTGAGTCTGCGTCATTTAAGGAAAACACACACTAATCAGATTGGTGCATCACAACTATTAATAATTACTGGTAGTGTTGCTATTGCTCATACTCCTTGATTTATTGTGTTGTAAACTATCAGACTTATAGAATATTATCGAGACCTGCTTTTTATTGTGAGATAGAATTTGATGCCTCTGACTGCATGAAATTAAGCACTTTCCAGCAATTACCCCTAAATACTATGGGATTTTTTAATGACATTCGAACGATATATTATGCGAATCTTGTCAGTAAAGCCAGTTCTTTGATTAGTGGTAAATCTCCATCAGCTGTTTTCAAAGGGAACACCAGATTATTGTCAGTGATATATGGCTCTGTGTATAATCTGGCGTTCCTTTCGAAAACAGCTGATGGAGATTTACTGCTAATAAAAGAACCGGCTTTACTTACGAGATGTGCATAATAATATCGTTCGATATATATCGCCCAGCCCTAGTTTCTAAAATACTTGACAAAATACTATAAAATTCCTCATGAAAAAGTTTGGAGTCTGTAAGATTTTTATTTTAAATTTTTATTTGAGCCTCTTATGATAACCAAAGCTGCGTTTATTTAAGTAAAAATTCAGTTGCAGAAGCAAAATTGTTTTCTATTTGAATGCATTTTAAAATGAAATTTATTTCATTATTTCAATAATAGAGTTTTTTTTAGCATCATTACTGATTGTCACATGATCCTTCAGAAATAATGTTAGCATGCTGAATTTATTTTCAATGTTGTAATATATTTTCTATCAGGGCTTTTTGATGACAGAAAAAAAAACTTTTTTTAAACATTATAAATGTTTAATCCGTTTAATGCCTCCTTGCTTAATAAATATAGAAATTATATAAAAACAAACCTTACTGACCTCAACCTTTGAATGACATTTTTATTTGAAGTGCTTGTTCATAAAGACTGAAAGAAAAAAGTGTTTCTTCCATTACACAACTAGTTTAGTTTTTAGTCTCACACACTTATTCACCAACTCACAGTTTCCTTAGAAGCAGATTAATACGTACACATATTTTCCTGCAGACACTTAGTCTCACATCTTTGAAGGAAGATCCAGACACACACACACACATTCCTGTGTGCATTCCACTGCACATCTGCTTGTCTGTCACTTTTATTAGTGTATTTGTTGGCCTGTTTCTGTTGAGTTGGCTCAGAGTTACACTATTGTTTGCCTTTCTGAGTAGGAGTACAAAAAAATGTGTGCATACAAACACGGCTTGCCTCAATGCACACACTAACACACACACGTTTATTTAGGTTAAATTTATGTTACATGAATTAATTTTACTGTGTATTATAAACGTATTTGGTACCGGATAATTTCCATATTCTTAGATTTAAGGTGTGACAGTAGTATGATAGTTGGTACGTAATATGTATTTTGTACGATTATTCATATCTGTAGCACGCCAAAGGTCGGAAAACACCATATTGCTCAATTCCGCCTTCAGTTCCTTTCCTGAAGCTGTCAAGCCTGGGCCGACAGGTCAGTTTTGGGAATGCCATGCAATGCTGGAATAATCCAGGGCGGAAAATGGTACGTGTTGTGTTATCAGGAAGGGTATGCTGAGAAAAAAGAAATGTGGGAGTAATGTTATTTCCTGGAATACAGTGGAGTGCTGTGGATTGTGTTCACGGGGTCTGGGTGGGAATACGCTGGATGTTGAGAGCTAAGGAAAGCAAGAACCCAAAACACGTTTGGCATCCAGGGCTGCGGTGCCAAGATGTTCCTCCTCTCCATTTCAAGATCCTAAAATGGGGCTGTGGAGATCCTGGTCTGTGTCAGAACATGTCAGGACATCCCTTGACGTGTAAACAGCTCCGGCGGGTCACCTTTGGGCCACTCTCTTGCTGCTCCCGTGCAGTTTTTCTTATTCTTGTGATTTCTGCTCGGATGTTCAAAAAGGCTGCATTTTATGATCAAAAATACAATAAAAACGTGCTATATTGTTATATCAGGAATATATCTACAATCAGCGTTTTCTGTTGTAATAAGTATGTAATTTATTCCTGTGATGGCCAGTTAAAAATAAGCATATAAAATAGTTCACAATAATTTAAATAAAAGATATAAATCTGATCAAATAATAAATGTGTTTATTTAATTTATATAATCATAGTCATACAATATAAAACTTTTTTGATTGAAGGGTAAAATTCTCTGGGTTAATAAATATAATAATAATAATAATAATAATAATAATAAAGTAAATTATTTTTACTTTACTTATAAATTATTAAAAAAATTATAATAATAATATTTAATTCCTGTTATTGTAAAAGTTGAATTTACAGAATTTAAATGGTCCACACTGGATTAAATATAACAATAGATTTTAACATATTATAATCAACTCATATAATTATAATAAACATATTTTTAAGGCATCTTTAATGATATCTTTAGACATTAGATTTAAAATAAGTATTATATTGATAATTCTATAATAATTAATGAATATATGTTGATGTGTAATGTATTCCTGTGATCATTTCTCCTGTTTTTAGTGTCACGTGATCCTTCTGAAGAAACATTTCTCATTATTAGCCTGTTTTGATCTCATTCCTTATTCTGTTTCTCAGTTTCTTCCTCTTGCATAACTCACCAGCTCCGAGGTACATGTTGTTCCTCACCGGCTGAAGTCAGTCGTGAGTCATTTTGGCCTCTGCTGATTGGTCCACTGTAGAAAGCCTTTTTGTTCGGTGACTTTTGTGTCAGAAAAACAGCGACAAAGCAGTCACAATTCACAGGAACACAATAGTAAGTGTGCTTTGAGGCGTCAAAAGGGCATGAGTCACAGTTTCTGAAGCACTGGATCTTGTGAGTGTGGGAGACACAGCTATTTTTGGGAGTCTTTGTTGGGTGTAGTGGGAAATACTGAACAGTCAATGGCAGAAGTGCTCTTTTAACTCCTCCGATGAGAAATCTGTCAGGCGCTCTGGTTTAACCTGGGCAGGGAGCCATCAATGCTGTGCAAGCCGAGATACACAGCAACATACATGCTTTGAGATTTTCCTTTCGGCTCTGTGTGAGGGTGAGGCAGTCCGTCCCATTGAGTCACTGGTACCATGCAAATATTCTTAAAGCAGCATGCAAAAGTTATGGAAATCAGACCGACTTTGTATCACTGTGGAATGTGCCGTAAGGGAAACGCTGGAACATGTGCTTGTGCTGATACACACATCTTTCCCTCTCTCTCTATCTCTCTCTCTCTCTCTATATATATATCTTTTTCTGTGCATTTACCTGTTTTCTTCTGCCTTATGCATAAATGTCCTGCTATTGGTTTAAACAGCGTCATCATTAAATCAAAACGATGTGAGGTGACTGGGGCTAGTTGCAATATTGGGAAGTCATCACAATCTCAGTAACTGTAATGATATTGTAATAAGTTTTGTTAAGGCTGTGACGAATAATTGTCACACACACGCACACACAAACACATCAAATGAAGCCTGTTTTAGGATCAATACTGTTTTTACATTGTGTAACAGTATTTTTGTGATCATTTGTATTGTAAACCCAGAAATTTCTGTTCAATTTCTTATTTATTATCTTTTAATAGCTTTAATGACACAAAGACATACATATACATAGAATATTATATTTGTTTTTTAACGGCTTACACTCAAAATCTTTACTTAATGAAACCTGACAAATACACTTAAAAAAAAAAAAGAAAATGCTAATTTTCAGTCTTTAGCTCAGTTTTTAACTTCATAAAACATTTTTTTGCAAAGCACAATGCACAATTCTGCATGTAACACAAAAATTAACAGGAATTAATATTAATGGTGTGTTTATGATATTTTTTAAAGTTTTAAAGGGAAATGTAAGGAGTTGGAAAAGAAAGAACTGTAAATAGCAAGACAATTAAATTGCAGTAAAGATTTCTTTTTTAAATAAATGCTGTTCTTTTGAACTTCCTATTAAGTAAAGAATCAGGAAAAAACAAAATATGAAGCAGTATTTTCAGTATTGATAATAATAAGAAATATTAACAATAATAAAAGCAGTTAGTACAATTAGTACATTATAATGATTTCTGAAGGATCTTGTGTCCAGGAGTAATGGTGCTAAAAATTCAGCTTTCATCATATAAATAAATGACATTTTGCAATAAATTCAATTAGAATTATAATTTTATTCAATTTTAAATTATGATAATATTTTACAATGCTACAGTTTTACTATATTTTTAAAGTCTAATTTCACAAAAATAAATGTATTGTTCTATTTCTGAATTATTTGTGTATTTTTCTTTCTAATAATGAATCTGCCTGTGTCTTTGTCCGTCCAGAAGACTCGGTGTTGTCTCCCACGGGCCCCGCCCCCATGGACCTGCGTGTGGGTGAGCGTCTGCTGCGTCCGGGTTCGGACCCGGCCTTCCTGTCATCTCTGCACCCCCCTCTACTGATCGGCCCCTTCAATCCACAGCACTGCTCCCAGTACAGCCAGCAGCAGCTGCAGCACATACAGGTGCAGTCAAAGACACCCGTCACATACAAAACCAGCAATCTAAAAGAAAATGAGGTAGCATTTTATTTTAAGGTGTCATAATACATAATACAAGTGTTCAGTAGTAGCTGTTGTACTTGCGTGAAATAAAATGCACTTATCACCTAACTAAGTTATGGACCAGCCTGTAATTACAGTTTGTAATGATGTAGATGTAACAGACAGCTACTGTTACACATGTTATAGACCGAGTCTGTTCACAGATACTTCAACTTAAGTACAGTCTTGATACACTTTGGCCCGGTTTCACAAACAGGGCTTAGCTTAAGATATTTTTAATTAAGATATTTAAGCAATTTTCACAAAAATTCCTTATTAGAAAATATTACAGGTGTGCATCTTAATACAGAACAATGACCCTAACATGTTTTAAGACATGTCAGAGCAAGATTTTTGCATCTGAAACAGCTCAAACGTACAATTTAGTCTGGGACTAGCTTGTGAAACTGGGGGTTTATTTTATGTAGCTTATACCTGCATAATATCCTGTAATTTTAATGTAGTTAGAATGGTATTACATGCATTTAACCTGTGTACTAATGTATTAAATCAAGCTAAGGTCCAGCTAGATATGGTTTACAATATATATACACATGAGTTAAGTATAATCTTGATATACCTTTTTTGAAGTAGCTTATGCCTGTGTAATATTCTGTGTAAATCTAATGTAACAGTAGCAGCCTGTTACTTAATTATCTACATAATTACAAACAGTTCCATAACTTAGTTACATGGTAAGTAAATTTTGTTTTATGCAAGTACATCAGCTATGACTAAGTACTTACTAGGTAATTACTCTGTAATGTGGACATCTTAAAAAAAGATGTGTCTGAAAATGAACATTATTTACAACATTACCACCTGTAATCTATAGCATCAAGCAAACTATTTCCTTCTAACTGATTTTTTTGGGTCGCTCTTTTCAATTTGAGCCTAATAGGACACATTTTATGGTTTGGGTTAGTTTCTTTTACTAATGAATATTTAGTTGGTTTTACACCGGTGTACAGAAATATCAGAGCCTATTCGATCAGCTCATTTTTAACTGAGCAGTGAGTTTAAAAACGGTTGATGAACAAAAAGATGAATTTATGTTAACACTACAATAAGGTTCATTAGTGAACGTATGCTAAGACTGAACAATGCTTCTACAGCATTACTTAATGTAATTTCAGCATGCGTTATTCGTAAAATCACAAGTTGTGCTTGTTAACCGTAGTTAAGGCTCTGTTAATTAACATGAACTAACATTGAACAACTGTATGTTTATTAACTGACACTGACATTGTGTTGATCATTGTTCGTTCATGTTAGTTAACACATTAACTAATGTTAACAAATGACACCTTATTGTAAAGTGTTACCAAATAGATTTATTAACCAGATTTCTTTTATGAATATATATGTGTATTTACTTAATGGGCTTGATATACTAATCAGCATTGTTATTAAATATTATGACTGATGACTCCTCTTTCTATAGTCATATAACATGGAGCAGCAACTACGAGACCAGGAACTAGCGAAACAACAGCTACATCAACTTAAAAACAAGGACAAGAGTCAACAGAGTGAGTGACACACACACACACAGTGACCCTTCAATATCTGCTGTTCACAGACTTACTATGTGCTTACTTAACTAAATGAACGACTAGTGGTCACCAAACATAGCATGCTAGGTTTGGGTTATTTTTATTCGAGATTGAAATGAGATTCAGTTTTTGTCATTTCATGACTGAGATGCCTTTAAAATGAAGCCACTAGGGTGATCGATCACTCCAGTGTCACTGGTATGCATATTTAGCCCTAAGAAAGAGGTTGACATGGAAGTGTGTCACAGTTAGAATCAAACAGGTGCCAGGCACAAGTAGGATTTCAGACATTTACTTAATCGACTGAGAAAAGGAGTTTTACTTTGTGCCAGTGCCCTTTTCAATAGTATCTCAACTGAAACAGGGCCACGGCTGCCTCAGGAAATAGCTCTGAGAGTAAAAACAAAACTTTGTGGTTGAAAACACATGGGAGGAGTCTGCTGAGAACATGGGAACCCTGTTGTTCTATAAAGGGTATGCACTGTCTCGACCTGCCAGTTACAGCAATCACAGATCATGCCATGCTATACCATACACACAGGCTTTTTGTAGACGTACATGAATGAATGGATGGTAAAAACGGTGTGATGTATCTCATGGCACTAAATAGTAGTTAACATATCTGCATTTATTTGCCTGTTAAGGTAGATTGAATGATAGATCGAGCGATAGAACGATAGATAGATAATGTGTGGATTTCTTATACACTGTATACATTTATTAGTGCTGTCAAATGATTAATCGCGATTAATTGCATTCAAAATAAAGGCTTTTCTTTACATAATATATATGTGTTTATTGTATATGTTACCGGCAATGTGTGAAATCCGGCATTCTATAGAATGCCTGACGGTTTTAGGCAAAGTGTGAAATA
>JAUCMT010000054.1:2530442-2628505 GCA_032357475.1 Enteromius thamalakanensis | reverse complement strand
TCCACCTAGTGGTCATTATTGAAAATACGCCTTGTAAGTTCATTTGAGTATTTAAGTGTTGCTTCATTTATTGTAATCTAATTCATAAACAGTTACGTTGTTTGGATCTTTTGATTTATTTATTGTTATTTATTTCAGAAACCACACAATACTGCAATGTTCAACAAACAGCAATAGGATTGACTATAATAAATCAATGCTTCGGAACAGAAACTGTCGTGAGTTATTGGCTATCCACCTTCTGACAGAGGTTGAGGATTAGATGTTGTCAAGCCAGTGCATGTACGCACATATATCTCAACAATTATTTCAATTATTTTTGAACTTTTTAAAACCTAAAACATTCTCGATCTTTTAACATGATGCAAGTGCACCTCTTCAGTCCTCTGTCACTCTCCCAGTAGCCCTTTGAAAAGATAAATTCAATATTTTAAGAAAGATTAGCGAAAAAGATTTAAAAGTGAAAGCTGCATGTCAGGCAATGGTGTAGGCTACACCTACTACATAGTTTTGAGCATAGCTTTGGTTTAGGTTTGACAAAGTAGTATAAGTTGAGCTTTTTATCATCATCATCATCATCATCATCATCAACCTATTACTTGGAAATGAATTGTAAATTAACAAAACATAAAAAAGTGATTAGCATATCACTTATTAATCCCATATGAATATTTTGTAAATGATTAATTCATCATTAAATAATCACCTACAAATTACTTGAACCGAACCTGATTATAAAGTGTTACCAATTGTTATATTTCATTTTGCATCTCTTACCCATTCTGCTCTCCAGCACGTGCCCTTGCATTTCTGTATCCCCCTGTGATGAAATGTCAGAGTCGTTTTGATCCATTTTGCAGCTTTTAATAATCAAGGTCGGAAAGGCAGAGGTCGAAATCACAGGCAGACAGGAATAACAGGGAATAAACAGTAATCGTGGTCGACAGGCAGGCAATAAGTTAGGGCAGGCGGCGAGAATCAGTATCAAAGAACAGTCCGAAATAAACACAGCAAAACAATCAGGAAAACGGAAATGACAGCCGTGGCAAATCAAAACTTCACGTCGAACCTCAGCAAAGTCAGAATTAGACCAAGGTACATGGGTTAAAAGAGTCTGGGCGATGGATCCCACTGCCGCCAATCAGCCTTTTCTGCGTCTTTTCTGGTGATCTGGTTTTTGAGGGCATTTTTCTTCAAGCTCCCTGTAAAAAACATATCAGGGTTGGGGCCATTCATGAATTGAATTGAGAATTAATGGTAAATTCCAATTCACTTCCTGGAATGGAATTGGAATTGGAACTGCATGCAGCTGACAGGAAATGGAATTGAAAGTGAATTGGAATTACAGGAAGTGGAATTCAATTCAGGAAGAATTCCACTGAATTTATTTATTGCTGAGCATTTATTTGTCTTTGCATTTTAAGACATTAGAACTTTATTTATGTTGATTTACAAATATCAAGCAATGTATGAAATCAAATGCAAGTAAATAAAAATGAGAACAGTACATTATGAATTTCTGAATACATTCAATATATGATTACCAAATGTTTGGTTTTGATTTAAACATTACGTAATTCAATTACATGGTGAATTTCAATTACATAACTTTAACAAAAACAAATCAAATACACTTAATGTTATTCAAATGCATCAGTGTAGAAACACATGAACACTAAGCGGTGTGGAGATGTTGATCTTACCTTTGTTTATTCACACATGACTGATGCATTTGAATTACATTAAGTTGATTTGATTTGTTTATGTTAAAGTTATGTAATGTAAATACAAATTCACCATGTAATTGAATTAATAATAATGTTTAAATCAAGACAAAAAAATGTGGTAATCACATTGAACTTATTTGGAAATTTATCACCACTGTCATTCAATTATTAATTCATAATGTACTGTTCCATTTTTATTTACTTTCATTTGATCAACACTATTTCTTACATTGCATGATATTTGTAAATCATCATAAATAAAGTTCAAATGTATGTCTTTAAATGCAATGATTGCTCAGCAATAAACAGAATTCAGTGGAATTCTTCCTGAATTGAAATCCACTTCCTATAATTCCTATTCAATGCTGTTTCCTTTAATTGTTGTTTAATTCCAATTCCAATTTCATTTCCTTCTTTGAATTGGAATTGTTGAGTTCATTCCTGAATTGACCCCAACCCTGCTAGTTTGTTGTTCCACAGAAATATAATAAAACTAAAAAAAGTTTTAGGCTTACATGACATGTCTAAAATAATTCCTTTTATTTTTCTTCTAAATCAATAATTACTTTGACCTCAGGCAACTTCCTAAATATCGCATCTGGCACTGAAAAATCAAAATGATAGTATCCAGCAGCAAAGTAAGAAGTGTTCTGAAGGTCATATTCCCAGCTCACTGGCAGATACAGTATCTATTAATGTTGTTCATCCACACACAGTTACATAACCAGTAACATAACATGGAATCAAATCAATCAAATCTTTGCATGGAAAAAGCAAGACAAAAAAGATGTGAAAGTCTTATCCAGTGCAAGATCTGCTTCACCAACGCTTTTCTCTGCTGTGGGAGAAGTCACATTATCTTCCCTCAACATGTCGTCTGACTTTTTCAGAGAAGATCATAATGAAAGCACTTGACATTTCACATTGGCCTTCTGGCAATACCATGGTGAGAAATGGGACAGGGACGGTCGTTTTTAAGTCTTCGGGGTCATTAATCGATGGGGATACCGTTAGCATCATCGAGATGTCTAAATAAAACATTGAAGTTTGAGCTGTGACATGTTTTCTCCTAATAGTATTCTAATCTATTATACAGCTCACAGAGAGGCAGAAATTGTCAGGTGCCTCTTGTCGCTGACAATTGGGATGTGGAAAGATGGATTTCTTCATCTGCTAAGATGGGAAATAGAGCCATCAAGGAGACTGAGAGGTGATAACAAGGACACAGAAGCACTGACGATTATCCCACTGAAAATACGATATCTCCTGCGTACTGAAAGAAATCTCTCAGGGACGGCATTTTTCAAATAATACGGCGTCATAACGTGTTACTGTTTATAGGTGTCATGAAATGTAGATGATCTATAATTCATGTAAAGTGCCTATAAAAGACTACGTCACATTTCCCTGTGCAAAACCATTGAACCGCAATGCCTTCCACCAGATCAACACGTCACGACTGATGAAATCCAGTAAATCATTCGTGTTGCCTGTTTATTTGTTTTTGGGTTGTTTAGGCAAATAGTTCATTCTGTGCTTGTGCACTGGTGGCCAAGCTAATGAAAGATCTTGCTTTCCCAGTTAGATTTACCGATTAAGTGTTCTCTAACCTCTATTTGCCCTTCATTTAGCAGGCATGATGAAACAAATTATAGAATAATCCAGTTAGGAGGGCAATGTGCAAAGATGAGTTACGGTAAAGAGATGCCTCAGGGCAGCGAGACTCGTCTCGGTGGAACGCACACTCTGAGTCACATTACAGCGGATGATATAGATGTTGGACATGAAACTGTGTCATTCAGACTAGGGAAAATATTCTGAACTGGCTTCTTTGCAATTTCTTTTCAACCGGCCTTGCCCCACAAGATGCTGAATGACAGGAAGAGTCCTTTACTGAACGGAAATTTCAAGGATGGGCCTAACACAGCTTTTGTAACAAAACTAAATTATATCACTGACTAAATATATATTTTTTCTATGATAGGTAGAATATTTTCCTCTCTATGGACAAGAAAGTGTAATACTGTCAGAAAACAACAACAGCATGCAACTAAATTGTAAACCAATTCCATAAATGTTAAAAAAAACAGTTTGAAAGGGTCCAAACACACAAAAATGCTGAAAAACCACCAAATGTGTGGGAGCTGAAGGATTGTTCTGAAGAACAGTGGGCAGTTTAACTGTTCAGGACAAACAAGGGGCTCATGAACAGCTATCACAAAATATAAAAACACTTGTGGATCATCCAGGAAATGAGGCATAGAATTTAGATTAAAGGGTACAGTATGTTAACTTTAAGAATAAAGGGTGTGTTAAAAATGGGGTCTTTTTTATAAATATGATTTTGTCTTGTGGAGTATATGAAAACATATGTTATGTGAAATAGCTCATTCAGGATAGTATTAAATAAAAAATAACATGCAATTTTAATTATTTCTCTTATTTTGATTCAGATATTCAAATTTTGCACATTCTGCAAGGGGTATGTAAACTTATGAGCACTACTAAACTAATAAATAAATAAAAATATATAAATAATGATAAGAACATCTAAATGCCCTGGTTATACATCAGTGCTAGGGTCTATCTTAAAAAAAGATTTGGGTAAAGTGGAGCATTTTGTAAAAGTTAACCTTAAATGTTATTTCAATAATATTTCTTTCATACCTCTAAAATCTGATTCTGCATCCAGCTTTCTACCTTGCTTCAAATTCAGTAATTTTATTAGGATTCAGATGGACTTTAAATTTATTCCTGAAGTCCTCAAGTCTAAGTGTGACCAGAATAACACATACAGTGGCTGGCAGATATATTTTAGGTTCTATATATTCATAATATTCATTCCATGGATATAGCTGATATATAAGAAAACAACTTTTGTTCTATGCAATCTCTGACATGTTATGAAAACGTGACAATAATTCTCCTCTCCAATCCTACTGTAGAACAAACAATCCGAGTGTGGCTTTAAAAAGCATCTGCTGCCAAACTCTGCGCAAACTCAAACATAAATCAGGATAACATATTCCGGAGTTTGTTGATATAGTTCTCTTTTAACCTGTGTATCCAGGGAGACAGGTGCACATATAGTGCGGGGGTGCAGTTGGCTGACTCATACTGATGCAAGTAGCTCCGTTCAAGCATCTGTTTGGATAGGCTAAGCATGCGTTATCCAAGTACTGACAAAACTCCCCCGTCCATCCTGGTGCACAGAGACACTGTTGGGGAAAAAGATGTTTTAATCATTAACATTAATTATTGGATATTAAATCAATCAGTAAAACATTAAATGCATCTACAGTTCTGTATTAAAATAACATATAAACATATACTCTTATAGTTTGGTGCATTCAAGCTTTTGAAGAAAAGCTATTGTTTGTTATGTATGTTTCTGGCTACAAATTAAGTTTTACTAAATATCCTTGAATCTAATTAAGTCCTTGGCAATTCAAAAAATCATTACTCCGAAGGCATTAATTAGCATATTAGAGTTTAAGAATCATAAGGAAGGGAAAAGGAAGTTTATGGAGAAAATCTTGATGACCAACAGATTCTTCACCAATTCGCTAATGAAGAAATGTGGTCTGTTTTCTGGACTATGTCAAAGTTTTAATTAAGGATGACAGTGATTAGAAATTAAACAACCAGATGTCTCTAAACCGCACACTAACTAAATCAGCTTTTATAATATCCAATGTTTATATACATAGCAAAAACTTCTGCAGAGAAAGAGTGCTTTAAAATTCCAATGCACAACAGTATCTGTGCAGTTTTCTCAAGTTGTTTTTTTTTTCTCTTGCCGAGTTATTTTAAGTAAAGTCATATATATCAGCCATGAAGTCTTCAAGAAAACATTTTAAGCTTCCTGGGAATGTTATCAGCTTACTGTAACATAAAATAGAGAACTTTTACTTCATCTTTCAAAGTTAATGCTGACACACTCGAAAACTATTTTTGAGAATGTAGATTTTTTTAAGACCACTTTTTGTACCTGTAAAATAAACTTTTAAATGTGCTGCTTAATAAAAGAAGTTCAATTAAAACATTTAAATTTGTATCTTATTCTGTATTACTTAAAATTCAGGATCAATCATATGTTATTCATTGCTTCAAAAGTACTTTTTCAGAACAGCAGTTATATTTAAACATTCAAACACTTTACATGACTGTGTCAGTTTCCCACGTATGAACCAATTTTGATAGTTTAACAAATTGCACTCAAAGTAAATCAATTCATGTGAAGCGCATATTCTAGAGCACTTCATAACAAAAACAGATGTGACTGCATCAATCGACAGTGTATAACTGTGACACATCACTCAAAAACCAGATCTGTTGATGGGAGTGACAGAAAGATGATATTGAAATAGAAGAGAATGGCTGAAACCTTGAGACACAAACATAAATCAAGGATTTTATAATGTGACTGCAAGACTGAGAACTCTTATAAATTAAGAGAAGGGAGAGATTTTTGTTTTGTGATGAAATGGCAGTATGTTTTCTAATTTACCTTCTTTATAAATGGAGCAACATAAAAAAGTATGCTATCTGAACCTAATCGTTAATGTATTTAATCCTACAAATTAACCATTTGGAAATATTTTGTTACTTACATTATATCCTCCAACTAGGCTGAGACACAATCCCTCATTCAGGCAGTTAATACTCAGCAGCTTGCAGAAGTCAATTATTTCTTCACAGTTCTTTCCGGAAAAACCTTGTCGGCATCTAAAAGAAGATGACATAAACCGTTACCACATATAAAAATAGACTTCTAGTCTTCTTTAGATGCTACAGGTGCCTCATGAGGAACATCCTGCTTATTAGTGACATTTGTGGAACATTAAAAGATCCTTTAAGCAAACGCATGACAGGAATGGCTGTTAAATGTTCAACCTCTGCCATGCATGCTTCATAAATATAGAGAATACCCTCTTGTTTCTTTGGCCTTAGTCAGATCTTAGCCTTCCATCTGCTGTGATAAGACTTCAGAGATCTTATTCTGTCACACATAGGCAAGATCACTCAATTATTAACACAGACTCCCAGGTGACCAACTGCTATTGCTTTCATCTCTCCTTCTCTTTACACACACTATCATCCTCTAGTCATACTTTTTCTTAATTTTTAATTTATTTTCCCCCTTCAATCCGTATCTTATCCTCTGTTTGTCATTTAGTCAGAAAGGCCATCAAATGTATTGATTCAAGTGATCTTTGCTAATAAAAACTAGAAAGATGAGCAGGAGCAAGAGAAGACATAGCTATGAACCCCCCAAGGACTGAAGAACTCATAAAGCAGCCGAAACTGTAGCAGATTCCCTCATTATCAGCAGGAAGTAATTCAAAAGCTGTCACAGGCTGAATATTGAACCTTACCACTGGAAATTTAATGAACATTTCACCGTCTACAGACTGAATTCCTATTTCTGGCAAATAAAATCATATACCAAGAAGAAACACACAATCACAGCATACACTCTTAGAAATAAGGGTACATTTTTTGTGCCTAAAAGGTCCATTTTGTTTTTTTTTAAGGTACCTATCAGTAGTATATTTGCACCAAAGTGTACCTTTTATTGCACCAGTGCCTGCTTTTGTACCTTTATTTCTGAGATTGTACATGATATGATTAACTAACTAAACTAAACATGTCATCAAACCCAAAATCACAAATTGGTTCAAAAGTAAAATATTTCTGACTACAGTAGATATTTTAACAAGAAAGCCTTGAACAGGAACTAACCAACCAAGCAGGTCTACAGAAGACCAGGTATTTTAGTCTTTTGTAGCAAGCAGAAATAGAGCCTGTATATAAAAGAAAGAAGTTCAGTAAACTGGTATTTAAACACTATTAAAGTGTCATCAGTTTTATTTTGATAAGCATGGCATAGTACAGCATTAAGATTACATGAAAAAAAAGCTACTGTTATAAAAACCTTGATTTGTGGAACTGAAGGTGTCAGAATAAACATGAAATGCACTTTATCGTTGTCATAACTGAGTCTGGCCAATCGTGAAATAGCTGTGTCATCATCAGAGCTTGTTCAGTCGCTCTGGAGAAGCTGCACTGACTGAGCAAGCCAGCTGTACCCGAATTGCTCTCTCTGTACTTCAGTGGCTTCTCACAGTAACGTGGATGTGGCACTGTCTCAAGTCAGACAACATTTTTAATTGACATGCACTAGTTCAGATCGAATGTAGATTGGCCTGTTCAGAATCTCATGAAGTCAAACATGTACACAAGACAAATAAGTTAACAAGAGTAATTAACAACACACACTTCGGATCAATGAAGGGAACAAACCATTAAATCTGTTTTTTTTTTCCCAATATCTGTTTCATGTTTCATGTTCATGTTACAACTTTCCGTTTCAATGGTTAAATTATTATTATTTTTAAAATCAAATCAAATGAAACAGCATTTTAATGAAAGTTTAACAAAAATGTAATTTATGATAGTAGTAGTTCTTGAAAGAAACTGTAAAATACTCAAGAAGTGACTCTCAGAGCAGTCCTAGAGCTTTTTCTTATGTACTCATATATTGAGGGGGCAGAATATGAAAAATCTGTGGTTGTCACATGCATTTCAGTATGTGTCTAGTAAATGTAACCATGGGTCTGCACCATTCCCTCCCAAAGAGACATGCAAGTTTCATATTATTCATATGAATTATTTGTGGGTAATTATTTACAGACATTAGATCATATTGCCCCAGTTTCATAGAAAGGGCCAATGTGTTTTACACATTGTGCAAATAGGGCCCAACTAAAGAATCATTCAAAATAAGACGAGGATAAGCAAAGGTTATTGACCATCATACAAAATTACTTTAGACCAGAATCTTACAATTTAAAGTGACTGTGACCAGAGAAATTACAGTAAAAATTCCTTGATCAAGAATATCAATCCTGCTGTTCTTTCTGTATTCTTACCTGCAATGATACTGGCCATTCTGAACTATACAGATGCCACCGTTGAGACAGGGCAAAGCGCCACACACCTCTGCCTGATCCGAGCACTCTGGGTTTATGCGCATGCATGTGGAATTCTACACCAAAGAAAAAGAACAGGTTAGTTCAATGTCAAGTGGAGAAACATGCCGAAATCTAATCACACACTTAAAGTGAGCTTGAGCACCCTTATATTTGCTCAACTTAACACTTTTCCTCCAAAATATAGTTGGTGTGTGGCCAGAGCAGGGACTTGCTAGGAGAACTGCCAACTCACATTTCTGGCAATTTGAAACCCAAACACAGTAACCGGCTATATAACTCAGGCATAAACAAACATAGTGGATCACAGTCTTTATTTATGAGTCTTGCTTCTAGTTTTGAGAACAAATAAAAAAAAAAATCCAGCTTTGATTTAGTTTTACACCAACACAAGTTAGCCTTGATGTAACGGTCAATCAAAGTGATTAAAATATATTATATATTATGGGTTGTAACAGGTAAAAAATTTGGTTTTGGGAGTCCCCAAACAACAGGTTAACATGCATGCAAAGTCAAAAAACACATTAATTTTATTACAATATTCATTTATTTTTACCATACTTGCTTAACACTCCCAAATGAATCGTTCAATGCTAAATTTTTTCCATGTCCCTCCTTGGCGTGATGCTAATCTGCGGTGATTGTTCTGATTCTGTTCTATTTTTATTATTAAAAGCAGTAACAAGTGGGTGGGCAATATGTTAATGTTTCATGTTGACATTAACATTTAACGGTTTAGGATTTGTTTTGAAATGACTAAATTATTCAGATTCTCTTTCCTTTAAGAGATTTCTTTTCAGATTGAAAACGTTTTTCCTTTCACTTAGATCTGTGTTACACACTGCATGAAAGGTAATTCTGTTTTAAATCCTTAATTGGAAAAGTAACAGCCCATGAACTTGTTTTAAGTATAAACAGACTTGATTAAAGCTGGAGGGATTTAGTTTGTGTTTTGATATGTTATTCTGTTCCACAACTGCTTACTTTACTGCCTCCTATTTGGAGACCAACAGAACCACCTATATTTTAGAGGAAATGTGCAAAACAGGAGACTCCATGTTGTTAACCTTGGACATTTACCTACATGACAAACAAATTCAGTCACTTAAAACACAATTTTGAGCTGATCATGAACAAAATAAGGAAATAACCAGCACCAGAGCATCCAAAGCTGAAAAAGCAGTACAATAGATAAGTCATTAGCCAGTTCTGCTTTCCGGCTTGCACTAACCGATCCTGACATCAATAACATTTCTGACTCAGTCGTTCAAAGATGAGTAATAGAAACAGAGAACAATCCCGGATGAAAGACGGAAACTCCCACTGATATAAGCATCGGTGCAGTTCTAGAGCGGCGTGAAGGATTATTTCATTTTCATACAGATGAGCTCTCTTAGGAGGATGTCTCAGACAGACCAAATCAATGTCAAACAAATCAATTTAATGTGTCTGAGTGTGTCTATGTGTGTGTTAGAGAGAGATTAAAGTCTCTCTTTGCTGTCCATGACCTCAAATGGTTAAAACATCTCATGAGAATCTGCTACGGACAAGCCTATGTGCTGATTTTCACTACCGAGTAAATGAAGGTCACAAAAGACAATTAGTCTGCCACTGGCCCACTTTCTTCTAAATTCATCTCTTCATTACAGTAATGGCTCATGAGCAGCAGACTGTAACTGTAACAATCCAGGGAAACATTTCTAAGTGAACATGGCAGAAATGTCCCATAATCCCGGTTTCTGATCTAAACTGAATATGCAAAAGCTTGCCCAAGTCCAATCAAAAAAGGTGTTACATATGCCATACCCATTCTCCTATCAAAACAATTATTAATGGTTATTGTAACCTTCAACATGACACAGGCTGATCTGCTTCAGGGGTGTCACAGAAATTTGCATGTGGCATTTCAAATTAATCACATTCAGGCAAAAAAAACATCATTATGAGCAATGTAAAAAAAAAAAAAGGTCTCACAAGTTTGTCTGTGGCGCAAGCTTCATCCAGTTGACATCCATTGGACTTGCAGTAGCTGTCAGCCTCAGTGGTGGTCTCACAGTTGAGGCCTGTGAAACCCCCTGGGCATGTGCAAACATATCCATTAGCAGTCTCCTCACAGTGACCGTCATTCCAGCATGGGTTTGAATCGCAGAGGAGCCTCTTTTGCTCACAGCAAGTACCTGCATTGAAAAAATTTATTGAGAATGAATGATTACGAAATGATAATAATTGAAATTTATAAAAACACATGCTTCTGTCAAAGCACTTTTGATTTGCTAACTGTGCGTATGCACGCATTTGTGTATAAAATCACACTGATGAAATCAAGATTCATCAGTAAGTCTGTATTTTTGCATTAAAACAGGTGAAATAAAATTAATGCGTTTATTTGCCAGTTCTTCCAGTTATTTAATTTTTTATAGTGGTTCTGTGCAACACAACGTAATCAATCCGTTATTTATGATAACACGTTTGAAAATCAGAAAATCTTCATTGTAACTACTAGCTTCTGTCTGCTTATTGAGAAAAAATGTTCAAACTTTACAACTGCAATGACAGCAGACAATTGCTCCAGCATATCAACAGTACTGACAGTCTCAGCATGGAGTCCAACGACTCTCATTTGGTCTGATGAAAAATGAAAACAAAGTGCATATCACCCCCTACTTTCTCAATGCTTTAATAATATGGAGGTTCAAGGGTCCAAATGAAATCCCCATCTTCACTGAACCGAACAACCCAATCAAACAGGCTGAAGGCTTTGGACCGAGAACATCTAGGCTGCCGGTTCCTCTAAGGTAACCGAGGACTGGAACATCAGTCTGATTTCCGCTCCCTGCAGGTTAAATTTAGACTTGACTATGCAGCACTGTAGGTTCAAGGTGAACATGATTTGATTTTATTCCCTAGTGGTGCTCTGTTTGCTTTTTCTTTTTTTCCCCCTCCATGTTCCTCAGTAGAAGCTAACTCATTTATCTTTCTTTGTTATACTGTTTTCCTTTCCTTTTGTCGTTCAGTTTTTTTAAAGCATATTCTAGCGTGTTAAGCTCACAGGATAATACAAAGGTCATCAGTCTCAGAGGCGCCCAACTGCTTTTGAGGACGCACCATTGGGCGTCAGTCTAACTCTACGTCTCTCTGCAGTGTTTCTCTGGGTGAAAATGAAAACCTCTTGACATTATATTAAAAAGCTCAACATATGATTTTATTCTTCCACAAGAACTATCTTTGTTTGGCAACTCTTCTTCGTAGGAGGTCTTTGAAACTGTAATGCATCATATAGGTACACGATTCAAAGGTTGAAGATTTTATGAAGGTTGATGAATATCATAAAAGCAGTGATATGAAACACCCTGCTGTGCGCTTCCCCCGAGATATTACCCATCCAAATCAGAGGCCAACCTAATAAAACCACTCAGAAAAAAGACAATTACACCATTTGCATTTCCACAAAAACCATGGGGCAGGTGAACAGCAAAATTAATAGTGTATCCAATAGGGCATATCCTATTAATTCCGTAGCATGCAGATACAAACACCCCTTGCAGGCTGAATAAGGTACACAAGAGAGTGGAATCAAAAGAAAATCTCATTTGAAGAGTCCCACGTGTGGGGCTCATTATTATGTGTGTATAGGCTCTGGTCCGTAAGGGCCGTCGGTACCGGGCCAGCCGTTAACTTCACTATGATTAATGGGGTGACAGCTTGGGCAAAGTCAGAGAGCTGCTGGCCCCACAGGGGGCCCAAACAGAGCAGAACTGGAGACCAGTTACTTTCACTTCATTACAAGGTGCTCCAAGAAGATGCGGTGATGATGTCACGACGCAACAGCTCTTTCTAATTGAGCTGAATCATTAGCAAAATGTGGCTGTGGTATAGGCAAATCAGATGCAAACAAGGTACTTATAAAGGTACATTTTATCACAGTGTTGAACTATTAAACCATACAGTACAACGCAAGCATGCTTAACTGTATTTAGACATTCACTTATATTGAATATTCAGTAACTGGATGAATAATTGAATTGTTTTCCTTAAACGCAAAATTCTAGAATGCCTGTTTTTGATCGAGCTACTTGACTGAAAACATAAACACTGTGTTAGACCGAAGGTTATCAGTTTTAAGTCAAATCAGGTTTGAACAAGAAACTGGAAGCATTGTTTATCAATTTAAATACTGTAAGTTTGGCCAATGTTAATGTTAATTTTTAAAGCTGATGGTATTTTTAAAAGAGGCCAGTTTTTGTGATGCAGATTGCAAGTATTCCATGGTCGTTTTATTGTATCTAAGTGGAAATTCATCATAAACTGTGATAGTCCTAAATCTGTGTCAAACAAGCTAGACATTTTTCTTCTGCATTAAAGCTGTAGGCATGACATTAAAGCCTGCTATCTGCTTGAAAAAACGGCTGCTACACAAAAGTCAATTAATTAACAAGCAAAGGCCACCTGGACCTCAGACTGGAGAATTTATCACGATGTTATTATCAGGAACACCCAAGGGACAGTGAAAGTTTTGTTGCACATTTGTGGGTGAGATGCTCATTAGCCCAGCAATGGTTTTATAGAAGCAAATGAGACTCATTACTTTACAAAAGCATGTCATGGTCGTGCCTTATAAACAGATTGGGAAGGACACTGGAGCATAAATTGTTTATTTCTGTTTCCTTTCTACAGCAAAGGCCCCATTGAGGAGTTTTATCAACCTGAGTATATCACTCAAATAAGCCACAGCCAAAGTCTTTATTAAATAATCGTCCATTTATGCACCAAGGATCTTCTGAAGGCTTTCTTATATGATTGCTTCAATTGTTCCATTTTTCAAATCCGCTTCTTCACTTAGGAAAGACAGCTTAATGTGAGCAGAGAGAGATAGAGAAAGCCTCACTCAGATTTGAGTTTGCATAATTGTGCTGCCATTGTGAAGACATCCAAAATGACCCTTCATTAATCACATGACTCATTATCAAAACATAATGAGTCAAATGAAGCCAAACAGGAAAAAATTAAACATCCATTACTGGGCCTCAGAAGAAATAGCACTCTATTGTGATGTGCGTAATTCACAGCGGCTTTCTAAAACATACTTCAAAATGAAAGTTTTCAATTTCAGCAAAAATTTTAATCATACTTGCCTGTATATCCTGTGAAACATTCACATCTGTAGGAAGTTGAGGACACTTGTGCACAAGCTCCTTGTTTGCACCCTTTAGTGCAATTTTGATGTCCAATTATTTCAGAGCAGTTGACACCTACGGTGTGAAAATATAGATATTGCATTGAATTCATGCATATTTATTCAGTGCTTTATCTGATTCTTGCCATGCCTGATGTAAAAACTCTTATACAACAATGTGAAACATTTCTTAAGCGATTGCTGCTACTGTATCATGCAGTCGTTCAATAACACTATATCTATATAAATACTGACTGTAGTCAATTTAAAATAGTGCAGTATGATTTGAACGAAGAGAAAACATCAAAACGTATTAAATCAATAAATGTTCCAATAAACTATGCAGGCATTTTGTATTTGCTACAAGGAAATTGGAAAGGTGATTTATTGCCAAGGTGGCAAAAAACTGCGTAAAAGTAGTTGAAAAAATGGCATGCCAACATACCAAGCACTCTTAATTCATACAATTATGTTGTGTGTGGAAATCTAAGACATCTTTTACAGATTACAGCTATCGTTGCTCTCCAACACAAACTTGCAGCGTCATGTTTTAAAACGCACCCAGAAGCAATAAGTCATGTGACATGCGTGAACCAAGGCTGTTTGCCATCAGCGTAACAGCAATAATCAGGCTTTTGGTGCCCTTTGCAGGCATTGTATTACATTACGTATTTTTTACAGTGTTATTCAATTAAACCATAATTAAGCCATACACCATATATTGCCTCGTTGTTTTTATATAATACATTTTAAGTCATGGAAACTGCAATGTTAAGTCAGATGCGTTGTTGTTGGTGATGAAATCAACAACAATAAAACACATTAGTCTGCTAACATCAGTCAAACATGTTTCACAGGACTATAAACGTATTAGCCCACCTGAAATTGAAGCATTGATTTCCTCTCGTTTTTTTTTTTCTCTGCGCCGGGTTGCGCTGATGTCATTTCCCTGATAGAGCCTAGTTGTCCATCAATTATGATTAACGTTATTTGTATTATAGAGCGCGCATGTGCGCAGATGCGGGAACGTGTGTTACGTGTTCTTATACTGCATAAATACATTTCTTTTTAATAATTATGTACGTTCATGTTTCGATTTTTATGTTAATTTATAAATTTTTTATAATGCAGAATGAAAGGGTTTTTTTATTTTTAAAACGGTGCCCCCCTGGGAACTGGTGCCCTACGCAGACTGCGTACTCTGCGTATAGTGAGCGGCGGCTGTGTGTGTGTGTGTGCGTGTGTGTGTGTGTGTGTGTGTGTGTGTGCTTTCATTGTGTAAGGGAAAGGCATTAATTCTAAATTTCTAAATATTAATGTTTATGAGCTGAAGATGGAGCAAGTGACTTGGTTATGATATATATTTACCAACTGTGATCAATTTCTGTTTTCTGCTTTAATGTGACTCAGATCATACTGGCCTAGTTGTGATAGCATGTTACCCAGCGGTCTCTAAGGAACGCCTCCAGTGCTTCTAACAGAAGTACAATGAATTATTCAGCAGACATAAAAACAAACCACATTAGCCAGTATGACAACATTACAACACTCTGAATACTCTACTCTCCTTGGTGCTCACCAAGAGACCAACATTTAAACAACATTTGGATGCCGATTTTATTGACAAGCAAGACTGGGAGAAGAAAATTAAATGGAAGGAGGAGGAAAACTATAAAGTATTGTGCAATTAAAGAACTCTTTCAGGTGGCACAAAAACATCTAAGAATAATTAGCATGATTAGAGAACTAAAGAGATGGGGGTGAGGGGACATTTAAAAAATGCTTAATTCAAATAAACGGTCCATAGAGACTTTAGCTATGAAATAATTGCATAGTGCTAAATGTAGAACACTTGCAATTATGACAGATAAATAATAAATAAGTGCCTTTAAAGAAACTGGACTGTTCTCTGTAGGTGGGTGGACACCCATTAAACCTCCCCCCATCCATTATGATTGAAAGGTCAGCATGGATTCATAATAGACTCTGCATTAAAGAGATGTTAAGATAGCATTAGGCTCAGCCGGCAGCATTTGTGGCATAATATTTATTACAAAAGAAAATATGTTCTACTCCAGTATTTTATTATTATTACTATTATTATTTTTACAAGTAGCAGCATTTTCAGTTGAAATAAACCGTGTTGTGCTCCCTTCGTAATTTAATTAAAAATAGCTTTTAAATTCCTATGTTTTATTTAAATGACCAAACATAACGTTGGAAACTTGACAAGTTTAGGAAAATGGTTTGATTGGCTGAAATGATTTCCAACTCTAAATGCAAGTTTTTATTAATACAATAAAATGTGTCAATTATCAGCTAAAGGTGTATTAAATGACAGAAGACATGTTCTTTTTGGCAAACTCACCTGTGAACGGAGCTGGGCAAAGACATTCATAAGATGGGAAATCTGTGTAGGCTGTTCTCTTGCTGAGGCAGGTGCCTCCATTTATGCATGGCTGTTCATAGCATCCGTCAATGTTCTCGCAGTAACGTCCTGAAAAGTGTTTGTGGCACTGACAGCTAAATGAATCATCTTTAAATTTAGTTATGCATTCACCATTTCCCGAACACAGACGGAGAAGTGGTGAGCTCTGGCAGTACTGAGGCTTTACCAAAAGTGCAATGCGCAGGCCAAGCCTACACAGATGACTACTGCCCCTATGAACGACCGTCAAGTAATTAATTCCAGACTTCAGCCATTTCGATTCCACTTGAAAAGTGCCATTAATACTGTTGGCAAACACCAACTGCTCCTTTTGTGGCTCTAAAGTCAAGCAGTTTTCAAACTCATCTTTGGACACATTGATTAGATGGATACCATAGTGTTCCAGCGTTTTGTCAGCAGAAACAAACATCACGTCTCCAAGCTGAAATTCCAGTGGGCAAAGCTGAGGAAGGAGATATGGCCCAGTTGTCCACACGGGTTCATTTGTTTCTGTTCGTCTGTTCCAGCACTGGGTCAAGCTGCTGCAGGTGTTCTCCATGAGGGTCCACCTCACACTGATGTTCTTTGGCTGAGTGCGCCATTCACGAGACGTGGCTCTACAGCAGGTTACCTGGCTGTAGACGGTACCATTTATTACACAGCCAAGGAGCAAGGCAACGATAACTAGGTCTGGGTCTCTCATGTTTGTCTTTCCTCAGTCTTGACTTGTTTCTTTATTTAGCCATTCGATTAGTTTCTTCTCCTTTCTGGATCTCTGAACTGTATGTTTTGAATGGAAAACAAGCATGTAGATGTTTGTAAGCAAATATGTACAATGAAACAATGTAGCATGTTGCAAAAAATAGCATGATGAGCCTTGAAAATGGAAAAAAAAATTATATACAGCATTGCATATAAAATTGTTCAAATAGTATTCTTACTTGAAATGGAGTAGAGGTTTGAACCAGGAAACAATATTTAATACATCTAAACGATACCTTTTTTAATCATATCACACTTGGTACAGACTATCAACTTCACAACCTTTAAAATATGATTCACTCAAAAGATTCAGCAAGCAACTTTAACTAAGCAATCTGTATTTAGACAATATTAGGTTTAAAAATGAACAACATGACCCAACTGAATGTTTATCAGAATTTAGTCACATTTGAATGACATTATTCTGACATTATTCAGGTTATTCTGAACTGTTGTTGTATAGAAAAAAATAACAGCATACAGGTTTGGAAAAACATAAGGCTGAGTAAATAATGGCAGAATTGTTATTTTTGGGTGAGCTATTCCTTTAACTCGTAGGCATAGCTCCTGTGGATGAATAAAAAGCATTTGCATTAGCTGTGAAACTGGATAAGTAAGGAGCTTGTGCATAGAATACAAAATAAGAAAACCTCCAGCGAATATGACATACATTGAGTGGCTCAAGCTTTAAATGTAGTTTCAGGGCTCTTTCACAGCCCTGCAGAACCATGGATTTCTCCCACAGCTTGGCATCGCTCTGCCCCCAGGGAATCAACTTCAGTAAAATGGCCAGCTCTCTGCTCTACCTGCCTGCATGAGGCTAGTCAAACTAATGAGCAGTCACATTTGACTCTCCTTTCCTGTGTGCTCTCAATCTTGGACTGCTAGCCTGGAAGAAACATTGCCCTCAAATCTCTCACCACGAGTGGCAAGGAGGGCAGTAACGGGCTGCTCCACTTGTCATAGTCACTGGTTTCTGTCAGGTGTGTGGCACCCACTTTTCCTACTTGTGTAGACTGAAATTAAATTGCATTTGCCTTTATTTCAATTGATTTTAACTGTAAAATATTGTCACAGCATTTGATTGTTAAAGGGATGAAAATTTAAATTCTGAAAAAGCTCTTTCACTTTTGCACAATGTCATTCTAAACATGTATTTTCTTCTACAAACAATAAGATATATATATATATTGTAACCAAACATTTTTGGTGACCATTGACTTCCATTGTATTGACATTTCTCAAAATATCTTCTGCTATCAGGCCCGTCGTGACAAGGCAGGCAAACCAAGCAATTGCTTGGGGCTCCGAGCTGGCCTGGGGCCCCAAGACAACAACTGGTTAAGAATAAAATGCAGCGACAAACTGTGTGAGCGCCCCATTGATAGTGAATGCAAATAAATTCAAGTAAAGTGCAATGACACTGTTATCGGGATCCCCCTCAAGGGGGCCCCCCTCGCTCACAGCCATAGACATATATAGGTAGACGCGCCTTGGGGTTTCTCAGCATACGTCATCATAGCCGCCATCTTGGTTCGGTGATCCAAAGTTTCACTGCATTCAGATCAAGTCTAAAGATGCCGGACTTTTGTGCTGCATATGGATGTTCAAACGAAAGAAATGAAAAAAACAAAAAGCAAGGGATAACATTTCAGAGGTGAGGGTGTGTTTTATGACATTGTGGTTACCAAATTATATTGTTTCAGTACTTTGTTGATGACGTAGTTAATCCATGCTAACGTAAGTTAGTTAGTTAGTTACCCATGCTGGCAAGTGTTTTTGCCAGTTATGAAAACCAACAATGAACATAATGTATTTATATCGATGACGACGTTCACACATAAACTATAACGTTAACCATATGAAGAACGATACCGCTTGGGGTCACTTTCAGAGCGATTTGAGAACGATAAAAAGAAGCTAATAATCAGAACCCATCACATTTTAGCCATACATTATTTAACACTTGGAGAGACTTTGCTTGTCAATGGTCAGTGTGAACGCTTTTATTGCTATGGTTAGTTATTGCTGTCGTCCTCATTGGTGAATGAATGCCTATTTACACTGCTCTCACGTGGCTATGTCCCTCAATGTACACTACAAAAATGCTATGGAAAGTGCTTTTGAATTTGATTTGTTTGTAGATTACCAAATGATAAACAGAGGCGTCAGTCATGTGCAATAGCGCTCAGGAGAGAGAGAGAGAGGGGTTTGTGAGGCTGTCATTTTCGGCCTGAAAATTTTTTGTGCCTTGAAGAACAAATGAATTACTTATGTAGGTATGTCTAAGTATTGTATTGTATTGTAACGTTATATGATATATCACATATTTATGATAGAGCATAGATTAATTAATTATTTTACTTATAAGTAATAAGGATTTTCTTGCCATCTTGTTTCCCCCGAAATTTCCCCCGAAACAAGATGGCGGCCGTGTTGACACATCGTTCCAATGGACATCAGTGTCAAAGGGCCTATCTAGTCAGTATACATATCTATGCATGACCAACACACACACACAGGGGGTTTTATACAGTGGAAAGTAGGTCACAGGGGTGGAGAAAACAATCAAACACCTAGACAACAGACGAGTAGGTGGAGACAGTTCATGAAAAGAGTCTGGGCATGTAAACAGAGACAAGCACACACAGAGTTCGTGGGGTGCTGAAGTGCCCTCTTGTGGCCTGAGCTGGCCCTCCAGCTGATCATGACATTTCCGCTATTGTTTTGATTTATGTAGTTTCCTATTTATATATAAAAATTCTGGGTTACACCTTGTTTTCGACAGTATATACACCCAAAAGCCCTTCATAAATGTCCAAATTGTCTCCTATTCTGTCAGGAACAATCATTTGGGGAGCAGTTTTGACAGTCATTTTTATTTAACAGTACACTCAACTTCACGCTTCTAACTATATATTTTTATTGACTTTTTATTTATGTTGTGCATCTAAAGGGAAACACTTTTTAAATTCAACACACTTAGCACAGATAAAGTGTTTAAACTTACCTTATAAATCTTCATCTTTGTGACTTGCTTTTTCCCTAAACTGTTTTTTCTTTTTCTTTTTTCTAGCAAGCTTCTGTGCCACTAGAAGGTCAGATGTAGGTGAAATGCCCACCATTAATTAAATTCCTATCTGCTTTACTATGCACCAAATACAGTAACTGCTGTGTATCTATTTACCAAACAACTCTATATTCTATACTCTCATGTAGGTCATATTTTAAAGACGCTATTAATCTTCTTTTTAATTATGAATATAATGTTGTAGTATAAATCCAGATTAGATGGAAAGATTGATCATCCTTCCTCAGTGCTCTGGCAAAGTGCTTGCCTGTATAATTAAAAGGAGAATATGAGAGAGTAGAATAGGAGGGGACAGGAAGACTGGCATTTCTCTCTGTCTCTCACCCACTCATTCTCTTTCTGTCTTAAAGGCAGCTGTCTTGCTTAGTCTAATCAAGGTTGACAGCCTACATAGGTTGTGCTGTCTACGTACAATTGGCCAGTACTGAACTGAATCAGTGCTCATCATATATATATATATAGGACAAAGAAGCGATGGAGACAAGGAGAGACGATAAACAGCCACAAACTACACACACGTTTGGGAGAAGCATACAGGAGCCTGGGAGAAACACAAGACTGCAGGGAGATGAGGAGAAGGTTCAGGTAAATACACAGGTTAGTATATCAAAGGATATGGTCGTTAGAGATGAGTCCACTTTATCCAGAGACGAGCTCAGACGCTGAGTGCAGTGTGGTGTGTGCTTTTATGTGAAGGTGAATGGTGACTTAATTGGATTCAGGTGGTAGTGAACAGGTGATCAGTATTCAGGTGATTGTGAACGTTGAGTGGAGGTAAGGGTGGAGCCTGGTGTGTCTGTGATGCTGTGGCAGCCTACCTCTTCCTCAAGGTTATGATGTGCGGCGTGGAATTCTTTCTTCAGGTCCATATCCTTCCCAGTCTACTATATATTCGAGACAACCACCATGTCGGGAGTTGATGATCTCCTTCACCTGGTAGACGGTACCTTCTTCTACGACCATTGGAGGTGGGGGTTCCTCTTCTCCACCAACCTCTGTAGAATGGAAAACAGGATTATGGTAAGGTTTCAACAGGGAGACATGGAATGTGGGATGGATCCTATATTGAGGAGGGAGTTGAAGCGAGTTGAAGCCTGGTTGATCTGCTCTGTGATGGTGAAGGGACCAACAAACTTGGGACTTAACTCTCTGCTGGGCAGGCGTACACACTGCCCGCTGGACATGGTGGTGTGCTTCATCCCAGACTCTCTCACTCTCCCAGAACCAGTAATTCAGCAATGGTACATCCGCAGGCTCTTCAGACCAGGGGAATAATGAGGGCTGGAAACTGACGAATTGGAATGGAGTGAGTACAGTGGAAGACTGACAAAGGGAGTTTTGAGCGTACTTGGCCAAGTCCAGGAACTGGTACCAGGAGTCTTGGTGGCCGTGACAGAAAGTACGTAGGAACCACCCCACTTCCTGGATTTTCCTCTAACTTGTCCGTTGGACTGCGGATGGTAGCCTGAGGTGAGGTTGACAGTCACACAAGAGTCTAAAGAAGGCTCTCCACACACAAGAGATGAATTGTGGTCCTCTGTCAGACACAATATCTTCAGGGAGCATAAATGGACGAAAGACATGGTTAAATAGGCTTTTAGCAGTCTCCAACGCTGTAGGCAGACCCTTGACGGGTATCAGGTGGCAGAACTTAGAGAAGCAATCGATGATCACCAGGATACATGTGAAGCCATCTGAAGGAGGTAAGTCGGTGATAAAGTCGAATCCTAGGTGTGACTAGGGGCAGTTTGGTACAGGAGCGGTAGGAGTTTTCCAGATGGTAGATGTTGTGGTGTTTTGGACACATTTTTGACATCCCGGTAAGTATCTTGATCCATTCCAGGCCACCAAAAAACGATGTTGTAGGAGTGAGAGAGTTTTGTTGGTCCAGGGCTGTCCAGTGCCCAGTGAAGTATGAGTGGAATGGATGAGAGGAATTATTTCTGTAAGTGGGACGAAACAGAGATGAATGGGATGGCCCAGTGGAGCTTCAGGAGCAAGGTCAGTAGCAACGGGGGGATCAGACCACTAAGTTCAGTTCAGTTCAGTTTAGTTTATTTATTGTCATATGCAGGTACAACACAGGGTCGACAATGCAATGAAAAACTTTGGATCAGAACAACCGAAGACTCGCTTATTGCACAATAACTAGATTTGCTGTTCAGGAAACATTTCTTCTTATTATTATAAATATTGAAATCTGTTGTGCTGCCCAATATTTTAGTGGAAAAATTCTGTATTCTTTGATGAATAAGTTTAAATGAACTGTATGTGTTTTAACATGATAAATGTCTTTCCTGTCTCTTTTGATCTATTTAATGTGTCTTCACAAAAAAGCTGTTAGTTTTTTATATGCTGAATATGTCTATATTTCAATCCAAACATCAGTAACCCAAATTAAAGAAAATTTGTAAAAAAAAATTATAAGATCCAGTCTATACCCAATTCATGGAAGAGCATCAGTGCTGTATAGCTGTACCAGGGTCAGAAAAACAAATGGTGAATAACACCTTTCACATGTCATCTAGAGTGCACGAGGCTCTTGAGAGCCATACCATGTTCTGAAGGCAGCCATACAAATAAAACAGGGTAAATTGAGGGGAAGGTGAACAGGCTTATCCTGAAGGTGAACTGTTGAATGACAGAGTACCTGCATTTTAATCTTCTGTTAGAGAATCAGGGCTGGAACTTTCTCGTTTAGTCTGTGCATCCAGACAGAAAAACCATATCATATTGAAACATGGCCATAAAAATGCTCATAACATATTTCAAAAGAAGTAATATAAAATATATTTTAAGGCTTTGGCTGCTTAATTAGGCAAAGAATTTATCAAATGTAAGCATGCATCCATGCAAATATATATATATATATGAATTACCGTAAGAGGCGTATTCTTAATCGAATAGATTTATGCTGTGAAAAAAATGCAGAAAGAGAGAGAGAAAGATGATGATGTGCTACAATACAAGAAAGCTCTAGGGAATGGTGGGCGGTGAGTGAAGTCTGAAGGCTTGGACAGGAACATGGGAGCAGCAACTAGAGACTGGAAACTATATTCTGCAATGAATATATATTGCCACCTTCAGTTCACAATCAGAACTACAACCAAGAAACCAAACCCACTTACATTTGTGTACCCCAGATATTAAACATAAGTTTACAGAATACCTAAAAAAAAATTAATTACTGACCCATCTAATGACAAAATATGTTATATAAGGCACATAAAACCTTTAGACAATGAAGCATAATACAGTTTAAAAACGTTATTGTTGCACATTGCTTACTGGTATGCAGTATACAGTTAGCCCTAAGCTAGTATTTCATTCTGAACATAACTATTGTGAGGAAGTCAAAATAATAGTGTTTCGGTAACATCCTATTCGTCTTCAGTGTTGGGGAAAGTTACTTTAATGCATTGCGTTACTTCCTAAAGCAGTAACTAATTACCTTACTTAGTTACTTTTTATAGAAAATAATGCATTATGTTACTTTTGTGCTGCTTCTGCATTACGTTTAAATACGGGTAGAGCTCGAGTGCTTGTTTTTAATATAAGAAGCTCTATTTATAGCAAATATACACTGTAAAAAAAAATCATTGCTAATATTGAAAAATTCATTGTTTTCCCAACGATTTCACAGCAAAATCCCCGGTGTTAAATGAATACTCCCAAGTGTCCACTTTTTTTTTTGTGTGTCTGTTGTAGCAGTTATAATAGACAGACATTTGCAAAGAGCAAGCGTCACCAAGTGCGGATGGTTGTGTTCCGATATAACCATTATTTAATCTGAATCACAGAAGAGTGTAAACTTCCTTTATTGATTAAAACATCTTGTGATTCTACATTGAATCTGTTTCCTATAAACAGATGAAGTTACAAAGACAATTCTGCTAATAATTTATTTATGTTTATTAATGACCACTGAACACTAAAATGGTGACATAAAAAAGTGATTTTCTTCTTTGGTGATTCTGCTTTTTAACATCAGGTGTCTTCAATAATGATCAATCATCACTTCATTAATCACTTAATTATCTCATTAACTTTAACACCGCTTCAGTGTTTTTACCCTCTATAGTGTGGACACTTGGGAGTGTTCATTTAACACCGGGAATTTTCACCGAAAACATAAAAATCTGAAAGCAATGTGTTGCCTTGAATTTTTCAATATTTGCAATGATTTTTTTTACAGTTTAAAAGTCCTTTCACAACAAAAAGTGTCACGAATAAACCTCAGGCTGAAGAAAAAGTAAATTCACATCTGTAAAGTAGAATGCAGAAGAAAGTTCAATCCTCCTCAGCAATTAAAAAAAAAACAATGAAGCACAATTGTAAGTTTTTTAAGTCATTTTTGCTTGTGAGTATGGTTAAACTGGATCATCAGTCAGCAGCAAATACACTGGTTCATAAAATAGGATTAGATACATTTGTGTAATTTAATTATTAAGGGTTCACGTCATATTCAGAGTATATTTTAATTCATTTTGATGAATACTAAATCTGTAAATGCACATTCACATTTAGTCTAGAACTACACTGTATTTATGTAATTATATATTATAGTTATATTATTATAAAATTAAAAAATAATGCATTACTTTACTAGGTACTTGGAATCTTGCATTGACGTTACCCCTAACACTGTTCGTCTCAATGGAAGTTCCTCAGATATTAGATGCAGTCCCAGAGAATGTGATGCTGTCAGATTCACTGACTGGCCACTCAACTAGTTTGAGTCAAACACCAAAGCTATAGATGGCATTTTACTTCATTTTCATATTAAGTTGCAGTTTGCTAGTCTAACACTATCAATTGGACTCAATTTCTCTCTGTTGCCTTCTGCAGGTCTGTCTATGTCAGTGCATCACTGCTTTCTGTACTCTGGCCTATCAGGGTATAATGGTGCTCTGGGTTGTATGGTTGTAGGAGCGTTTTACATACTTAGCTGGAGAACACATTTCTTATCTATTGCAAATGGTGAGTAATGCACAGACACATTCTTTGTAGTGTTATTTCATTTTTCTACAAAAAATTATTTATTCTCTCCACAGCTTTGCTTTCAGCTTACACAGACATCGCCTTGAGCAACCTGCTAGGAGTTGTGAGTAGACACAAACACACACACACACATCTGAACACTCTGTCCAGCACACCCTCTGGGTTTCATCTTTGTATTCAGCCAGGTTTTGTTTGTTTCCCTCTCACCTGTGCAGTTGGGTCTCCCAGCAAGCAGTTGGGCTGCAA
The DNA here is from genome assembly GCA_032357475.1 of Enteromius thamalakanensis. Classification (NCBI taxonomy): domain Eukaryota; kingdom Metazoa; phylum Chordata; class Actinopteri; order Cypriniformes; family Cyprinidae; genus Enteromius; species Enteromius thamalakanensis. The sequence continues at coordinate 2,603,082 of JAUCMT010000054.1, read as the reverse complement.
CTCTGACTGGCACTCTGATTCTGCTGCTGACAGGAAAAAACCTCAAAGAATACAGAATCCCTACTGGAAAAATAACCTCGCCAGAACAGGACTTGCACTCGCACAAGAAATGGTCTGCGGCCAATACGAATGCGACTGATGTATAGTGTTTACATAAACTCATAGATTTCTAAATAACCAACAGTGACAGCACATGACTTTTGACAAAAAAGTACTATTTTTTTCAGCAAAGGTGCATTAAATGGTTCAAAGATGAGAGTAAATTATTTTTAGAATGTTGCAAAAGATTTCTATTTCAAATAAATGATAATCAAAAATATTAAGCAGCACAACTGTTCTCAACATTAATAATAAAAATGTTTCTTAAGCACCAAATCAGCATATTACAATGATTTCTGAGTAATGGATTGAAAATTAATTTGACATCAAAGAAATAAGTTAGATTTATATATATATATATATTAAAATAGGGGGGAAATGTATTAATATTTAAGAATACTCTTATTTTTACAGTATTTTATATTAAATAAATGTGGCCAAAAAATTAAAAAAACCTGACATTTGATCTGTAGCGCTTATATGTTTTGATGTGTATATTAAATTAAATTAATATAATGTAAATGCTTTTACAAATAAACAAAAAAGAGACCTTTTTGCGAGAAAGATAAGGGTTTTAATGATGCTGTAAACACGTTTTATTCCATTATTACAAAAACTGCAGTTGTACTGTACCATAATCCTTAAAAACATTAAATGCAAACAGTTCAACATTAAATATTACTATCTTAGCTGAGACCTTTCAGTGTACATATCACAATTCCAACATTAAAACCTGCAGAAATAGTGAAAGTGCTCTAAAACGGATAAAAAGTAAACTTAGCATGCAAAATTAAACGTCTTTAACCGTAAATGTACAAAAACTAGCAAATAATCTCAAATCAGTGAGATTATATCAAATGATATCAAATCAATGGTGCAAAAAAGCTGATTTAATTTATTATTCTTTTATGATTGCCATGGCGATTAAAAAAGGCTATTGGTTAAAGATCAGAAGGCATATTATTGAATGTGTTGAAAGATGTGCGTACAGTGTGAGAGTGTGTGTGTGTGTGTGTGCACCTGGTATTTATCACCTCATGGGGACCAATTGTCCCCACAAAGATAGGAATACCAGTAGATTTTGACCTTGTGGGGACATTTCTTAGGTCCCCATGAGGAAACAAGCTTATAAATCACACAGAGTTAAGTTTTTTGAAAATCCAAAAATGTGCACAGCTTCCTGTAAGGGGTAGGTTTAGGTGTAGGGTAGGTGTAGGACAATACCACATACAGTCTGTACAGTATAAAAACGCCTATGGAATGTCCCCATAAAACATGTAAACCCAACATGTGTGTGTGTGTGTGTGTGTGTGTTTGAGGCTCAACCAATAAGAAACAGTGCCTTGAAGGCATAAAAAAGATCTTTTTTTTCAAATGTAATAGATTTAAATACATACTAAACATTTTTGCTTATATATTTTGTATGTATGTCTGTTCTGTGTATATTTATTACGTATAAAGACACACATACAGTATAACATATATTACATTTTTTATTAGTATTTACATGTACATATACTCTCTGGAAAAAATAAGAGACCACTGCATTTTCCTCCTAAATCAGTATCTGTTCGAGTATTCTAAGCTCTCTAAGAATTTCATGTCAGTTTTTGTTACATTTCTACACAAATATACTTCGTTCTGTTTATTGATGTATTATTTGGCGAGCACCAGAATCCACATGTATTTAACGGGAAAAGTTTAAAAAGCACTGCTGTAATCAACACTTTTCTCTTGCAGTGTGACCAGTTGGATGGTAAAAAATGTTTTTAAGTCTTTCAAAAGTAATTAGAAATGTAAAAATAAACACTAAACAAGGAAAGAAAAGAAAGATTTTAATTGCAGAGAAAAGGCCTCCATCCTAGTTTTAGTGGCACCAGGAATCAGTGAGCATCAAGTTGCTTCTATCCTTAATATTTCAAAGACGGCAGTTCACAAAAAATCAAACAATTGGCATTGTTTTGTATTGGTGGTGTATTGATGAAGTTTAAAGAATAAAACCCAAAAGAAACAGATTTTTCTGCAGTGGTCTCTTTTTTTTCCCATATAAATATATATATATAAATATCTACACACACATATCATATGTAAATACAATTTATCTTAAAAATATAAATATATACCTCATGTTAATGACCACTATCCATATAATTTTAAGTAACGTACAGTCACACACACATAATATAAATATTATATATTATAGACTATAATATAATATTTTTGTCACACCACCCACCCTTAATGGAAACCCTCAAGAGCATTGTCAAATCTTACATTCCAGCACCAATACACCACAAAGTCTAACTTCTGACATCATTTCCTGTGCTTTTGGGTTCCACAGCGAGATCCGCTCCATCAATATGGCGCTCTCGAATAATCTCCTAATCACAATCCTCATCTATTAATCCCTCGCATGCCAAAACCATGCTTGTAAACAGCTTATTGGGAGTGGGCACCGATTACAAAAGCATGCATCTTATTGTGTACAATTCTTAGCACAGTAGTAATCCGCCACAGATTTGTGTGTGTGTGTGTTTATGCAATGACTGTGCATCATGGGTAAGAAGGTTAAGTAATCCCTGGTGGGAAATCACAGCAATAGGGCCGTTCTGGGTCACACATCTGTGTGTGTGTGTGCGCGCACGTCACTGCTTAAAAGATATGTTGGTGTCTGATGCTTGAGTAATCCCTTATGGCTAACCACAGCAACAGGGCATTCTTGGGGCAAACTGCAAGACGTGTGTGATGTCCACCTATGCTCCAGATGTTGCAAATGCAGCAGACTGGCTGAGCATCGATCGGATCTTAAAGTGCCCCAGAGCTCCGTCTGTCAGTCTCTGTGACCTACTTCCTGCTTTGATGAAGAACAAAGGAGCAAGAAAAATGGGGAGTGAAGGACAACTGTCTTCCTCCATAGGCTCACTTATATCTGCCTCAGCAGTGTTTCCTTTTAAACAAAATCACCCAGAGAAGAAAAGGAACAAAGGAACTTTAAGAGGTGTCAAACGAGAGCAGAAAGCTTCTGTGGGCAGCATTTATGAACTGTGTCTTCCTGTAGAAAGCGCTCTGAGCTGTGACTGTTACACGTATCACTTCCTGCAGTTTTGATCCGATGGGCTCAGAACATTTGGATACTGATGGTGACTCACATTCATGACAAAATCTGAGCTATTATTGCACATTGTTCAGTGATTATACATAATAAGTCGACTACATGTAAAGTCATGTAAATGCCTTCATACCTTGTGAAAAAATAGTTGAAATTTAGAAGATTTATGCCCATTAGCCCTTTTTGACATTGAATGTCAATTGCCTCTTCAACATTATTCTATTCTATTCACTGTGCAAATCAAAGTTTTGACGTCATTATTTTCAAGTTTTCTCGCTTTCTGATTTTCATTCAAACCCTTAAAATGGGCTTTTAAATGAGCCGAATCTACTGTCTGCCAATCTGTTTTGACAGAAAGAAACAGTGTAGCATGAGCAAAACAACATATTAGCCTGGAGTACTGTAATTTCAGCTTCAAATGACCCCTGGCTGTGACTTTCTTTGTAGTTCATTTGCATAAGAGGTGTACTTGTGTTTTGAAATGAAAAAAAAAAGAGAACACTGCAGTATTTTTTAAAAGGACTAATGTTTTAAGTCAGAAAGGCATGACAATATTGGTGGCACACTACAAAAGATAGCATGATATATCATGGTTAGCGAAGATATTGAATACAAGAATGCTAATGAAAGTTCTCTTAAGATTTTAGCATGATTATAGACATGACAGTCTCAAGTGATTTGGTCTTGGTGGAACAGATCTGCTACGTTGCTGATGCAAGTACAGGAATTTGCATGCAGATACAGTGCTGTAAGTATATAAGACATACTGCTGCTGCACAAATAGTATATATGTTACCGGCAATGTGTGAAATCCGGCATTCTATAGAATGCCTGACGGTTTTAGGCAAAGTGTGAAATATCAGGTTTTTGTAAAAATGTTGCATACTTTTCCTAGGCATTCTATACTATCCCTAGGCATTCTATAGAATGACAAGTATCGTTCAGGCAAAGTGTCAGAAGAGTACAACAAAAGCCTTTATTGATAATTAAGTGCTTTAAAGTGGAAGGAATACGAAATAAAGCATATACGATGTTCATACCGGAAAGAACAACGACAGAAGAGCTGAGATTGAAGTATTTGATACAACTTTGGTCTTGCATATTCACATTTCACGCATTTGTGAAGAATTGATAAATAATAAGGAAGATGTTGTTTCCGGTGAAAACAAGCAGAACACAACTGGAATGAGCTACTTGTTGCAGCAGGGAAGACTAGAATGACATTTCGAATTGCACTTAATTTTCTTTTTCACACAAAGACACCTCACTCACGCGCTTCCATCGCCATCATCAAACAACGACCCAAGCGCCACCACCAACATCAGTGGCGGGTCGGTGGTGGGAGGCGGGAAAAACGGCGGGGGTAGGCGTTACATACTTTTCTATACATTTCCTAGGCATTCTATAGAATGCCGGCATTTCACACATTGCCGGTAACATATACATACAATAAACAGGCTCAGAATACATAACATATATTATGTAAACAACTGCTTATATTTTGAATGTGATTAATCACAATTAATCGTTTGAAAGCACTAATAAATATATATACATATATTACATGTAAATATTTACTGTATATGTATTTATTTATACTTGATAAACACACACAGTACACACATATATATTATACTATACAGTATAGTAAACTATATAGGCGATGGATGGATAGATGGATAGATGGATGGATGGATGGATGGATGATGGGGTTTGCACTTTTGCCCTCTTCGTGTCTATAGCAGAACTGTGTGTGTGTTCAGTCGAATTGCTCTATTGTGATCATGAGCGTCTCCAGTCACTCAAGAGCTGTTTCATGCTGCAGAGTTTGGTCACGCTGACAAACATTAATAGTACTTTTGTTGTTGTTTATTCACTGAATGAGCAGTAATTATGCTGTTGAATCATGTTACACAACAACCTGCTGCCATTAGATGAAATGTGCATTAAGCAGACAATGATTTATTGTAACAATCAGTGCTTTTCTTGTCCAAAAAAGATCAATTATTCATTAAAAACACAGTTCCACTTTATATTAGCTGTCCTTAACTACTATGTGCTGTATTTACATTTAAATTAATCATTTAATGCCATGCACTATGTACGTAAATGTTTTAACATTGCACTTATGTTTAAATGTGTTACATCTGTAATTACATTTATAATTATGCTGTTAACCCATTGTGCTTATTTTTTTTGATGTAAGTACATAGTGTTTAAGGCCACCTAGAAGTGTGATCAAAAACACATTTCCTCATCAGAAGTGTGTAGGTGATGCACAATGATAATTCACTGCAGCTGGAGTTTTTTTTTATATATTATCCCAGCTGATGCTATGACACCTGCCTGCCTAAGAAAGCACCTGCAGGGAGGTAAAATTAATCGCTCAGTGCAAACAGTAACCGTGTCAATATTGACCATATTGGTTAGAGGCAGGGTGACATAGCCGCATATTGGCCGCTCTGGAAGGACAGGGAGGCACTGAGTCAACATACAGTTTCCTTCCCTCGACCTCGCTGCAACCTTAGACACAGCTCACACTCCATAGAAACATCGCACACTTTTCTGTGGGAGAAAAGTGCCTTTGTAAAACTAAATTAGGTCAGATTTGCCTTTTTAGGTTACGTAACATGGCATATTTCAGGGCCAACTAACTAAACTGTGATTAATCGATTCCAAAACAAAAGTTTTTGTTGACATAATATATGTGTGTGTGCTGTGTAGTTCTAAAATAGACCTCCTGGTGCTACCTGGACACATCATCAGTGATAAACCCGAGGTCATGGAGTGTTTTGGGTCTTTAATCATCAGGTGACCCAGTCAGGTGTGATCAGCCCCCGACTTGTGTCCAAGTGGCCAACTACTCCACGGATCCCCCCTCCAGATCCACAGCCATCTTGAGGCTTTCTCTGCCATTTTTACGATGTTCTTGATGGCTCTCCTGCACATCTGACCTTTTATTCCAAGATGTATGAGGGCTCACCTGCACTGGTTCGCTATGGGATTTCCAGCCTTTGCTCCAGCATTTCATCACCAGCTCGGTGTATTTGGCCCTCATACGCTCATTTGCCTCCTCAATTCGGTCTTCCCAGGTTACAGTAAGCTCTACTAGAACCACTTGCTTTGTTAACTCTGATGTTAACACCATGTCTGGGTGGAGTGCGGTGGCTGAAATATGTTCTGGAAACTTGAGCTGTCTTCCCAAGTCGACTTGGAGCTTCCAGTCCCGTGCAGTGGTGAGAAGCCCTCTGGAGGAATTTGGCTGCTGTTGTGCCTTCTCCCCAGCTCAGACGAAGGTGATGGACTATTTGGAGGTGTGCTGGTACTTGCTGTAGGACGTGAGGATGTGTTCCAAGGTGCCTCTTTTCTGGCACAGCTGGCATGCCGGAGTGTCTGCTAAGCCCCAGCGATGCAGGTTGCTCGGACATGGGAGGACATCATAGACAGATTGGATGAGGAACTTGAGGGGTTCGAATCTCCAGAGCTCAGGCCAAGTAATTTTCCACGGTTCAGCATGTTCCCACCTTGCTCAGGCGCCATCTTCCTTCAGTGGTCTTCCTTCACCTCTGCTTTTATCTCATCCTGCACCATTTAACGTTTCTCCCTTCCTCTGACTTTGTTGCAGCAGGATTTAGAAAAGCATCCAATTCCTGCCTGACCCACTGCCAGATTGCCAACCAATATGCTGTGCTGTAACCGTGCCTCTGCTCTATCAACAGCTTCCTGTGCCTTCCACTTCCTTCCAGTTTTCACCAGGATTCCTGCTGTAGCTGCTTTAACATCAGAGGAGTCACCTCTCTGGCACGTGTGACCATGAATTCCTCAGACAATTCAATGATAGGAAGCTGCAACATGGTGCAACAATGCCCGTAAAGGGCAATGCTGCTAAGAGACTGAGGGAGCCCAAGCCACCTCCGGAGAAACTGGCTGATGTTTCTTTCCAGTGTCTCCACAGTTGACAGGAACCTCATAGACAAGCAGGGGCCAAAGAAGCCTTGGCAAGACTCTATGTTGGTACATCCAGGCTTTGAATGTTCCTGGAAGCCCCGACTTATCAACTACTGTGAGCCAGGATGTTAAGTCCCTCTTGGTTTGCTGGAGTGCGTCTGAATCCCTCAAGGAGCTGATAAAAACCACCTCACTGGTGGATCACCTTTGGAATCGGTGTCCCTCCTATGGCAAAGTGGAACCGGTCAGCCACTCTGCCTTTCTTCAGCACTAGAGACCTGGACTTGGCATGCTTAAACCTCATCCTTGCCCAAGCAATAAGTAATTCGAGCCATCATATATGCTCTTATGGGGGGCTGCCGAGTGCCAGATCCTGACATGGACCCTCTACACTCTACACATTGGCAAGGCACATGATGCCTTGCCAATGATGTTTATAACAATTTATGGGGAATGGATCCATAGGCGTTGGTTAGGTCCAGCCAGAGTACTGCCAGATCTCTGCTCTCTCTTGCCTCACAGATCAATAGAGTCACCACTCCAGTGTGCTCTAGACAACTAGATACTCCTGGGACTCCCCCCTTTTGTATTGAGGTGTCTATGTAGCCATTCCTCAAGGGGAATTCAGTTAGCCGTTGGGCTATATTGTATATTGTGTATATTTATTATTTATATGTAAATACACACACATGCATGTATATATTTTTCAAAAATGCTGTTTATAAATTAAATTTGTGTTTATAATATAAATTATGTAAATATATTTAGTAGACATGTACATACAGTACTTGTAAATATTTGTAATATATATACTGGGTTTGTGTGTGTGTGTGTGTGTGTGTGTGTGTGTGTATATATGTATATATACATATACACAATAAATATGCACAGAATACACATATTATGTGAACAAAAATGTTTATTTCGTATGCAATTCATCACGATTAATGATTTTGACAGCACTAAAAATAAAAAATAAAAATATTAAAACAATAAATGTTAAATTAATTTATAGTAAATTAAAAAAATTAACATAATAAAATTAATTGAAAATGTTTTATTTTAACATGATACAAAAATGAAATAAAGAATTAAAATAATTAAAATAAAAAATAAAATGTATTTTATTAAAGAAATAAAATGTATTTTATTAAAGAAATATTCAAAATTAAATGAATTTAAAAACAGCTGTATTTGCATTGCCTATTTTATTTAATAACGTGGTTTGGCATTATTTCATTGGCTGGTTGTATTGATGGAGGGCCACACTCTCTAAAAATATTAAACTGAAAAAGTGAGAATGCTCTGCTTTATTTGATTTTAATTGGCTGGTTGTAATGATTGACAGGTGCTGTTGCCAGTGCGTTGGTAAAGCAGAAACTGGCCCAAGTGATTCTGAAGAAGCAGAAGGCGGTGCTGGAGAGGACCAACTCCAACCCTCTGAGCACCCCGTCTGTCGCCTACAGGTGAGAAACAGCTCTCAGATCCAACCATAACGGCTAAAGTCCTCTTGATAAGTACATGCTTTTCTTCACATCTTAAAATAAAGGTCTTCCTACAGGGAGTTGGTTCCAGATCCCAGTGCTTCTGTACAGCCGCTCCTGTCCACCACAAAACCAGCTCTCAGCGAAGGGCCTGACGAACCACCCCTGAGACGAGCGAGTAAGTCACCGTCACACAAACATTTAAACTACATCACGACGGTTCATTCCTCTACATACAGATGAGCTGAGAACGGCGGGATGTGTGTGGAAACGCCTCGCTTTGCTCCAGGCAGTGATCTGTTAACAAGGCCTTGCGTAACTTCTCATTTAACTCTGAAAGACACTACCCTGTATGTCAGCCCACGAGCAAAATTATGTCATAATAGCTCTGACTGGACGTCCAGTTACTCTCATGAAGTGTTTGTTCTGCTTTTGTAGTGCAAATCATCACTGGATTTATTGCTCATGCTTTCATGGGTTAGGGATTTGCTTCCTGTAACTAAAAGTCTGTTCACCCCAAACACAATGTTTCAGTACAAATTTCGGCCCAGTTTTCACATTTAATGTATCTTTTCAGACCAGTGCAGATAGACTGAGAAAAAAAATCCACTTTCCGCCAGTAGGTGAAATAAAGAAGTAAATAAAATACTAAAATGATTATTCATGAAATACAAATTCACTCTCTAAAAGTAGGTCATAAATTAAAAGTAGGTGAAAAGGAGATAAAGAAAATAAAATAATAAAATGAAAATGTGAAAATGGTGGGAAATAAATAAATATATATAAAATTATTTTTATATATTATTCTATTTTAAAATAGAATTATAAAATTAAATTAACATGAATAAAACGAAATAAAAATGCATATTCACTCTGACAGTCAGTGAAAAAGAAATAATTAAAAATAATAACATTAATATTAATAAATTAATTAAATTAATAAATGAAAACAAAATATCACTGTCAGTCAGTGAAAAGGAAGTGAAAGTGAAAAATAATAAAATTAATATTATAAGGAAAATGCAAATTCTGTCTCTGAAAGTAGGTGGCGCTTATTTACATTTAAATGTTTGTACCAAATACCTGTCTTGATATGAACAGGCCTCAAGTATTAAACTTTGAGGTTTCATTTAAGTAACACAAACATAAATACTACCCATGCATATCCCACAGCGACAGTACTTCAGATGAACCACTCTTTTATTTTACTAAATAACTGAGATGTATGTTCTATTAAAAAGTGCACAAAGCATAACCATATACGTATTTGTTTCTGGAGACGTTTATGACAGTGAGCAATCATCAGAAAAGGTTAAATTGTTACTCTATTAGTCAGTGTTTTCAGCACCGAACAGAACGTTTTGCAGAAGTTTTCAAGTAGTCCTCGAGAGAGTTTCCAAATGCTTGACCTGTCCACTTTAAGATCGCTTTGTACTCGATGGTCAAATGAGGAAGCGCTTAACATGATGCTGCACAGAGCCGTGTCATTTACTGCTAAAGACGAGTAAGCACAGCTGAGGAATAACAGATCTCAACACGTCTGCTGCCAGAACTGCTGTTTTTACAATGACAAAAACAATTAGCAGGAAGTACAGAACAGATTTCAGAACCACCTTCTTTTCTGAACCAGTGTGTTCAACCAGACTGTGTGTTCAAGCAGAGGGGAAGTAGATGCTGCGTTTGCATATACTGTAAGTAGTTGCAGGTCAATAGGCGAGTAAAACAACATCTAAATCAGCTAATTGCTGGGTTGGGTCAATGAGCCGTCGAATAGTTGGTCTTAAAGGGATAGCACACCCCAAAATAACCATTTGGACATAATTTAGGGCTACTCAACCTCGTGTTTTATACACAGAGGTGTTTTAATCAAACCTGGAGATTTCTGTCAGTTGACATTAAAAACTGAAAAGATTGAAAGACAAGTTTACGTAAACTTTGACGCTTTAAAATGTTACTAAAGACACTGTAAAAGTAATCCATATGCCACTTTAAAAAGCATCTCCCCTAATTTAAAAAAAAAAAAAGTTACCCAAAATTGCTCAGCCATCCTACAGTAAGTATCTTCTGTCTGTGTTGTGTGTGAGTGTGTTATTTGTGTATTTGTCTCAAACACTCTTTAAACTTTAAATCTCAGCTGTTGATGTGCGGTTATTAACAGCCCGTAGCCTGGTTGTTTGTTGTGGTTATGTCGATTTTATTTTATGTATATTTTCATTTATACGCACGGTGGTTATTTGTCATCATGGATTGTTACTTTTTAAAGAGCGCATTGATGACACATCAACACAGGCGGATGCCGCAAATAAACCACAACTGAACCGGCAAAAGTACAGCAAACGATCGTGTTGACAGTTAACTAAATGTTGTTTTTGCAGCCTCCGAGCCCAACCTGAAGGTGAAGCACAAATTAAAGAAGCACCTGAACACCCGGAAGAGCCCGCTGACCCGGAAAGAGAGCGCGCCGCCCGCCGTCAAACACCGCGTCCCTGACACGCTGGGTAACTACAGGACACTGACTCTGTTTCTTACTGTTACACATTTGCATCTACATTACATTTAGTCATTAGCAGTCGCTTTTATCCAAAGCCTCTTGGGACAGTAGAAGCAATCAAAACAACAAAAGAGCAATGATATGCAAGTGTCGTAACAAGTCTTAGTTTAACACAGTATACTTAGCTTTTTTTTTTACTTGAGCGCCACAGTTTTAGACTGCTGTTTCATGCACGAGACACTGAGAGACATTTGCATAGCAAAAACCTCATGTTATACAGTATCTTAAGTCATGTTGAATTTGAATAAACTTGACTTGTGAGATTTTTTGAAGCATTTTTCTTGTATTATTTCTGAACATGTAATATGTATGACAAGTTTGCAAACAACATCAATCAATCACTTTATTTCTGTAGCGGTTTTAACAATACAGATTGCAGCAAAACACTGAACATTATCAAATAGAGCAACAGAGTGATGAAATTGTATAATCACGAGATTAAACTATTTATTTATGAAATGAAGAGACGGTCTCTGTGATCAAAACAACGAAAATCACTAGAAATCAGGTGTCCCCAACTAAGCAAGCCAGCGGCAAGGAATCAAAACCCCATCCAAACATAGTTGTAGATCGTGCATCTTTTTTGCAAAGATGTGTTTTGTTTAACACATTGACTCCATGTGTCGTGCGCCTGGAAGAGAATGATCTTTAACTAGAAGGTTAGTTACTTAAATCGTGTTGTATGAACATTTTCAAGTTAAAAGTAGTTTTAAAAAAATGAGAATCGTTCAAGTGTTTCAAATGTTTTGTTGCCGTATCGCCCTGCCCTAATTAAAGCACACATCATATATGAGGTTCATTCTCGTGTTACGCAGTATGTTTGAGCTTCTGTAAGAACCAGTTAGGTTTGTTCTTGTGCATCAAGCATGACTGAGCTTCTGTTTTTGTCTGCTAATTAGTGTATATATGTGGATAAAAGCCTAAATTCAGTGTGATATTCAGTCGTACAAAGCAATTGATTTTCTTCAGTAAATTTGGACTACATGCACAGTTGTGCCTCCCATGTTTGGACTGACAGTGTGTGTTTCTCTCAGATTCGTCCCCCAGCAGCAGCAGTACTCCAGTGTCCGGCTGCAGCTCTCCGAACGACAGCCTGCCCAATGAGAACGGCGTCCTGCCCGCCACCGCCAGCCTGTGCCACGAGGTAACAGTCCTCACACTCCTCACGGTCTCAGAGGTGTATCTTGGCTTTCTCATGATGGGTTAGCACAATTATAATTCCTAACAATTATGGAAAATGTCTCCTTATGTAATAATGAAGTCAGTCTGTACAGTTTAAGTATTTAGCTTCTCCCTTTTTCCTTTTTTTTTTTTTTGGAGAGAGACAAACTAACACAAACGCACACACAGAGAGGCATGATGGGACGGTTTTATAAAGGTATAGTTCATCTAAAAATTAAAATTCTGTCATCATTTGCTCACCCTTGAGTCGTTCCAAATCTGTATGAATTTCTTTGTTCTGCCGAACACAAAGGAAGATATTTTTAAGAAAGTTTGTAATTGTTTCAGTCACCATTGACTTAAAACCAAAACAGCCTGATTACAAACTTTTTTCAGAAAATCTTCCGTTGTGTTCGGTAGAACAAAGAAAGTCATGCAGGTTTGGAACTACAGTACTCAAGCAAATGCTGACAGAATTTGAATTTTTGGGTGAACTATACCTCCAGTAGGATTCGTTTGTTGAGAAAGCGTGGCTCAACAGGGCTTGTTTCCTGCTTCGCGCCACCCTTTGGCATAATGACATGTTTTAAACAAAGACACTGGAGAAGGACAGCTGCAGGCAGCTGCCAGGACACCCAATCTCCCGTTTCCATCCCAAGCCTCCTCATCTCCTCGTTACTCCACTTTTGGGCTTGCATAAATGCACATCTCTCTGATGCGTCGCACGCAAGAGGAGATCACAGAGGTGTTTTAAACTTTTTTTATTAGGGGCCAGTATTTTCATCATGGAAATTAATGTCTGGGGCATTTTAGAAACATTTAGAATTGCCTTTTCTTTTTCCTTCAGATCCCTAATCAACAAAAATAAATTATTTCTTATATTTTCAGTAGGAAACAGTTATCACTATGAAGTAGTTGCTGATTGGCATGCACATTATTAACATATTGGCTGTTTGTTAGTAGTTTATTAGTAAAGTACAAATTAATGTCTTATTCTGACCATATTTTACATCCCCATAACCCTTCCTCATACCTAAAATTAACTACCTTACGCTAACTACATTAGTTAATAGTCATTTAATAGTACATTGGTTTCCAAACTAAAATGTGACTAAATGTTAAGGCTGACAAATCAGCATCAAATATAAAGGTATGTATAATTATATGCATAAATAATGCTTTGCTGATAGATATATATATATATATATATATATATATATATATATAGTCTCTATATTTATATATTATATAAGATAAAAAAATGTGAAATAACAAATATAACAAAACAAAAAACTAAAAAATAATAGCAATTTTTACCCAAAACTAACAAAATACTCCAAAACTGTGTAAAATAGTAAAGAATCTACGACTTCTTCTTCAATAAACTCGGAATGTGCTGCTTACTAGTAGTTAGTGCAGTAGTTAAGAGTAGGTATTGGGTAGGATTAGGGATGTAGAATAATGCATTAATATGTGCTAAATTAGCACTTATAGAAGGCTAATATTCTAGTAATATACATGCTAATAAGCAACTAGTTAAGAGGTCCTAAAATAAAGTGTTAGCGAAAGTAAAATGTTCACTGTGCAAGGTTTTTGTTTTTATTTTAGCTGATATTTCCCCTCTAATTCCTGTTACGTTTGTTCCTGGTGTGTGTGTCAGGCTCAGAGGCTGCTGTTGCAGGACGGCTCTTTAGCTCACTTCACAGTGCAGAATCCCTCCAGTCTGCCCACCATCACGCTCGGCCTCCCCGCAAACACCAAGGTAACCCAGTCAGCATGACATCCAGTCAGTGATCAGTACTGTCTGCAGTTACACTTACAATGAAGCACTTTACGTTTGTTTAGTTTGTTCATCAACCCATCAAAATAAGTTTATTTCTTTCAAATATGACGAAAGATTATTTAAATATAATGATTAAAAAATGTAAAATATTTAATTTGACTTTGCAAAATGTTAAAAATAGGTTAGATAAGAAAAGATATTAACTTGCGTATCCTTTTATTTTATTAATTTATTAATATTATCTGCAAGTACAGTTTTTAAATATCCTTTTAAGGTTTTAAGTGCAGTTTTCTGGTCATAAAAATAATGACAATACAAATAATGATGTTTATAGATGATTATTGGTCTGTATAATATCTAGCTAAAAAGTAATTTATTTAAAATGCATTTATAATAACAAATGGAGTTTTGATGGTTTCGTATTGTCTTAGTTGCATTAGTTATTTACGTTTTGTATTATTTTTTTAACTTGTCACAACTGACCTGAGACTATAGAATCACTGTCATGTACTTCTGCAGGGGTAACGCTAGTACTCATGTGAGTTTCCTCAGTTATTTGAGGCTGTAGGTTGCTCAGAAGCTGGTAACGTGATGTGAGCTGGTCTCTGCAGGTGGAGAGTGAGCTGGGCTCTCTGAAGCTGGGTCGTGTGCCGGTGGTCTCAGGAGGGTCTCCGGTGCTGGTTCCTCTGGGTGTGGAGGACCAGAGCGGGCCGCTCATGCAGCCTGTCCTCATCCTAGAGCCCTCTGGACTCGTACACACCCCTCTCCTGGCCGGTAAGAGATCCGAACGAAGAGTTTGAGTGGGTAGAAATGCTAGTGAAGTACTATATGCTTTATGTGTGCGCCATCTAGTGGTCACTGCCTGAAACAGTCTAGCTGCTGGGAATAAGATCAATTATTATTATTTATTATATACAATTATTATTATCAATTATTATCAATTATATTATTATAATTAACTACTTTTATTCATTTGTATTTTTTTTTGTTTTCATATTCATAGTGTGTAGTTTTTATATTTGTTAACACAACAAACTATGTAATAATATAAAAAGATAGGAAAAAAAAATATACATTATATTAAAAAGATTAGAGTCAGTCAGCTTTATTTTATTTAGTTTTATTAATAGTTTTAATAAACCAAGGAAAGATTAAATTGATTAGTTTTGATAGTTAAGGTGAAGTAATTTAATGATACTGAAATTTCAGAAAATTTCAGAAAACAACTTTTGAAAATAAATGTAAATTTCACACACAAAAAATCTAATAAATAAAAAAATACAATATTAATATAATGTGTGCAATATATATGAATACAACCATAAACACACAAACATATATATGTATATATATACTGTATATATTATAAAAATCTAAAATAATTTTTATTTGTGATAAAATAAACAGCACCTTTGAGCATAAGAGATGTCTTACAAAACCATTATGTATTTATTATGGTTATATTTATTTTTATTATTTATCATATCTATCAGATTTTTTAAATAAAAAAAACATTATATATATATATATATATATATACTATTATTATTATTATCATTAAGAAAAAATCTATATATTTTTATAATCATAAAAGTTCTATTGTTACATTTAAGCCATTGCGGATCGTGTTTATTTTCCATTTTGTGTGATCTAAACTATGTGGCATGATATTTTAATATCTAGCTGGAATATTATGCTTTCATCTCCTTCTGTTTTTATGAAAGTATAATCAGATTTGTCCCTGCTGTTTGTGATCAGTTCCAGGTCTGGGTCCACTTCAGTTCAGCACGTCTGGTCCTCATAAGCCTCTGAGCCGGACCCGCTCCGAACCGCTGCCCCAGAGTCCCCGTGTGCTCCACCCTCACCTGCTCCAGCAGCAGCAGCACAGCGCTCAGCTCCTGGAGAGACTCAAGCAGCAGACTCACCTGGGCAAGGTACGCAACGCACCCGTTTTCCTCACTTTACAGTAATAAAGCCATTATTATTTGACATATAGATGCTTGTTTGTTAAACATGTCATACAAGTATGTGGATTGATCCGGATCTCTGTCTGTGTCCCGCAGCTCATGTCGAAATCCAGCGAGAAGCCTCGTCTCAGGCAGATCCCGTCAGAGGACATGGACTCCGAGGAGGTGGGGCCATCGGCGGGCGATGCTCACCAGGGCAGGGTGAGGGCGGAGTCTCAGAGGGAGCTAGACAATCAAGAGGAGCAACTCAACCTTCAACACACCCTCATCCTCAACCAGGTTCGGTTCAATTTCGTGAATCCATCCGAAAGAGCAACAAGAGCATCTTGATCTCAATCTAGTTTCAGTTCTAGTGGAACATGCTTTGGGCATCCGTTGCCACATTAAAAGTGACACTTTCAGTTTTAATATACATTTGAAAGAAAAGCCTGATATGGCATCCTGTCAGTTATAGCTTCTTTGTATGATCCCTTGGGGGTTGTGGCTCCATTTACTTTGAGTGGGAAGTGTATTTTGCAGGAGTTGTGCTGCAGAAGTACTGTAATGGATGGGATGATTTACCTCCGGAAGACTTGTATCCACAGTGGGAGGAATGGAAGATGGGTCTTCAAAGATTGCGAGAAGTCTTAGTTCCAAGGTGTTTTCATCCACATGATTTTGGCTAGACTTTGAGAATAGGATTGTGTTTTCACAGTCCTATATGATATGGTGCATGTTCTTACTTGAGGTACAAGAATAACGAAAATAGAGTCCGTTGCAGTCCGAAATGGCCAAGGCTAGAGTTGCTCCATCAAAGGTTACAAGTATTCCTCGTCAGCAACTTTCAGCTGCTGTGACTGTAGTCAGAATGAGTGTCCTACTAAAATCAGAGCACCAGATTGAAATTGATGATTAGTTCTTTTGGACTGCTCTCAAGTTGTTCTTTCATATATCAATAATGAAGCAAGAAGGTGGCAAACAGAGTACAGGTCTAAGGACAAGAGCTCTGATTGTGTGACTCCCAGAGTGCTGCTAAAGCAGTAATAAAACTTGTCCAACAACAGGCATTTAGTCATCTAAAGATGCTTCCCCAATCCTCTTTTTAACCTTGAACCAATTTTGATAGAGGTTATAGTTTGTGTCGGTTTGTGTATAGTTTAAGCATTCATCTCTTAGCGAAGCATTTAAGCACTCTTATACAGTATTTTGCCAAAAGACGGTGATATCACAGCTTATTTTATGGCATTACCATTCTCAAATATGCCATCAAGGCAGAAGCCAAACTCAGAGCAAATGGCTTTTGGATTCTCAGCTGTAGCAAGTTGGTGGCTAAGTGGATAAACAGTGGTGTGCAGTGCAGGAAAGTGAGGCATCCAGTTGAAAAACAGCATATGCCTGAGCTGCCTAAAGAGCGAGTTGAAACATCTACTCCTTTTATGTATTGTGGAATGGATTGTTTTGGACCTTTCATAGTCAAAAAGAATCGCAAGGAGTTTAAAATCTACAGATTTCTTTATCAATGACCTGTGGTGTTTTATTAGCTTTAGAGGAGCTGTGTGCCAACTCTATTGCGATTAAGGAAGGAATTTCATTGGAGCCAGCAACGAACTAAAGGAAGCACTTGAATAATGTGATAACCAGGCTTTGCAGACATTCTTGGCTAAGAAACAGTGTGAGTTCGTCTTCAATTCCCCATCGGCAAGTCATGCTGGTGGTGTTTAGGAGCGCCAAACATGCACCATTCGCAATGTATTAAGCGTTACCTTGGCTCAAAGCTTGGGAAGACTTGGTGATGCCTCTATCTGAACACTTGTCCATTCTTAACAGTCATCCCCTGTCAGTGGTTGGAATAAATGATCCTAGTTCTCTTGAGCCTTTAAGACTTAATCATTTGACCTAACATGTTCACGGCGCTGTGTGGTGGTGTGAGTCGCGTCAAGGTGTATGAAATAAAGACGCTGTTTGAGTACTTTGCGTCGGTGTGGTGAATCTAGGGAAGCTGCACACGTCAGACGAGGATCTCGGATACAAGGGATTGCTACAAACAGTATGTTGACATATAGTTGCAAAGTTGTATAGATAATAGAATGTCTAAAATGGACTATCAAAATAAAGTGTGACTGAAAAATACTCCTAAGAATAATCTATTTTAAAAAATAATTTAAGTACTGTAATATTTCTGCGTGGATGTAGGTCAAGAAAAATTTTTATGAAAAATAAAAAACGGCAAAATTGTGGAATTTAAAATAAATGTTTTCTTTTTTGGTATATGGTAAAATGTATTTTATTGCTTTAATAAAAGCTGAATTTTAGCATAATTTCTGATTTTTACTAAAAACATGTTGAATATATTGTGCTGCCGAATAATTTTGAGTAAATTATTATTAAGGATTTTTTTTTTTATTATTCAGAATTGTAGAAATAATTTTATAAAGGCATTTACTGTCACATTTGGACAATCTAATGCATCCTTGCTGAAAAAAAAAAAACATCTTATTTTTTTTTCAACACTTAAGTATGTTTTTCCCTCCAGTTGTCATTTACAATTGTGTCTTGTGTTTTATTTGAGTTAGTTTGATATTCTCATAATTATAATTTCATTATTCAATATAATTTCCATTAGAGGTTCATTACTCTGATACCAAAAGTAGTTCATTTTAATTTAAATATCTTACGATGAGGTGTAAGTACCATTTACTGTATCATAATTGTGTGACGTTGCAAAAATGTAAATAATTTTTTTTCCTTGTAGTAATACTTTGCGAAATAAAATCTGATGTCTTAACACACACTTAAGAGAGTTAGCTGCTGGAGAGTTCATTCATAAAACATGCTTTCTTTCACAGTCTCGTCTGTGGGAAACACAAAAGCAGCTCCAGCAGCTGCGCAGACAGACGGCTCACATGGAGACACTGGCGGTGCCCATGATTCTTGGCGGCGCTCACCGGCCGCTCTCTCGTACACAGTCGTCTCCAGCCTCCACCTCACTAACGCTGCCGGACAAAGCCCTGCCTCTGACCACAGCCCCGGAGCCACCCCAGAGCCAGCCACGCTTCACCACAGGTACATCTCCACCAATCACACGGGAGCCTGCAGCAGATGATACACTTACACTGACTCTGTGTGTGTGTGTGCAGGTCTGGTGTATGACTCCCAAATGCTGAAGCACCAGTGTACATGTGGAGACAACAGCAGCCATCCAGAGCATGCTGGGAGAATCCAGAGCATCTGGTCACGTCTGCAGGAAAGGGGCCTCAGGGGCCAGTGTGAGGTAATCAGTGCTTGAACTCCCTTTTCTTACCTGAAGGGGGTGCTGAGTAATCTGTCCTACCATTATTTTCAGCATTCTCTTGAACACATTCACATTAAAGGCAGATCATTCATTCACCCCAATGTTGTAACAAACCTGTATAACTTTCTTCAGTGGAATGCGAAAGGCCTTTATTAATACAATTTATGTTAATAAGCCTCTGTAAAGCTTCAACGTGACCAAATATACCATAAAGGTATTACAAAAGTAGTTTATATTACACATCTGATATATTTGCATTGTGGTCCACTATAGTATAGTCTTCTGAAGCTACAGGAAGTAACAGAGCTTAATTTAAGGGGCTTGTTCACCACAAAAGTTTCATTTACACACCCTTAAGTGTGAGTTTTTACATGTCTTTGATGTGTTTGCTTCCTCTGCAGAGTATTCGGGGCAGGAAGGCCACTCTAGAGGAGTTACAGTCTGTCCACAGTGAGCGCCACGTTCTGCTTTACGGCACCAATCCACTCAACCGCCTCAAACTGGACAATCGCAAACTGGCCGGTAACACATCATCATCACACACACATGATCCACATCTGATAGATGTGAGTCAACTGCAGCTTGGCCAGAACGGCACCTCATTTTTCAAAGCACACCAGCACACAAATATAAGCGACTTTCAAAATGACTAAAGGGTTGGAGATGTCAAACGGCGAATGTGAGAATGACAGTTAATCTGCTTGACGTCACTCTGTGTCCAACAGGCATACTGTCACAGCGGATGTTCGTCATGCTGCCCTGTGGGGGAGTCGGGGTAAGTGAAAACACACACACACACACTCCATAACCTGGCAATAACCCTGCAAGAAACATGTTAGATTGGAAGTTAAGTAGACATGCATGATATGTTGGTGGCTACTAAATTTAATTTTAGTGCTGTCAAACGATTAATTGCAATGAGTTGCATGCAAATTAAAAAGTTTCTGTTTGCATAATATACTGTGTATATTTATTATGTAGGCTATATAAATACAAATATTGCATAAATACAAAGACCTGCATGTATTTATTGTATTTAAGAAAACATGTTTTGTTTATATATTTAATATATATATTTATGTTAAATTTTATTTTGAATGCAATTAATTGCGATTAATCATTTGACTGCACTAGTATTGTATACATAATAAATATAGTGCACAGTACACATATATACACTGCTCAAAACAATAAAGGGAACACTAAAATAACACATCCTAGATCTGAATGAATTAAATATTCTTATTAAATACTTTGTTCTTTACGTAGTAGAATGTGCTGACAACAAATTCACACAAAAATTGTAAATGAAATCAAATTTATTAATCAATGGAGGTCTGGATTTGGAGTCACACTCAAAATGAAAATGATAAAACACAACACGGGATGATTCAACTTTGATGCGATGTCCTTAAAACAAGTCAAAATGAGGCTCAGCCTGTATGACCTCCCTACAACACCTGGACATGCTGTTGGTGGATCATCAAATAAAGTGTTAGCAGATATTATGCAGAAATTCTGCTCTTACTCTAAAGACTTTCTCCTAGTTGACATGTAGTTGCAAAGATACATATAGTAAGTAGAAAGTGGACTATCAAATGGAGTATTACCACATATTTTGCCGTATTAAAACATTTTCTGTTGTGTTTGGAAAAATTTTTAACAGGTTTATTTTCTATAAGTAACAATAGACCATGTGGGAACACTTTAGTTTAGGAAACAATTCTCACTGTTAACTAGTTGCTTATAAGCATGCATATTACTAACATATTAGATGTTTATTAGTACTTATAAAAAACATAATAAGGCCTTATTCTGAAATAAGTGGCAAAAAGCAAGCTCTGCTAAATGCTTTCTCGCATACAAATGCTTACTATAGTTTTTTTATGGAAAACAAAAAGTCTTAAATTCTAGTTCATTTCTGGTACATCTTTTTCATAAATTGAAAGAGATATAATGCAAAACACTGTTTATTAGAGATTGTTATCTGCCCAGACAATGCTTAAAAAAATGTAATTCTGTTTTTTTCAAACACAAAATAAAATTATTTAATTTTTTAGCACTCTTTTAGGAGTCTACACAACCAAAACTTTAACACATCCACAAAAAAAAGAAATAAAAAAAAATGTTAAAGTGCAAAAGCAGTTATCGTAAATCAAAGATTTTTCACATACATTGCTCAACACGCGTGCATAAATCTCATCAAATATGGTATACAGAAGCTCATTCATAAGAATAAACTTCATTGGTTCACCTCAAACAGTCATGTTTGAGCTTCTGTTTACCATATGTGATGTGCTGGATGAATATACTGTACTTTTAAAGCATCAAAGCTCTGATGGACATTCAGCAGAGGAACAAAAATCTCAGGTTTCGTTAAACATAATGTGTTTTGATGTTGAACAAAAGTCTAAATAAATGTTAATTGTACTTCCGTTTTTGGATGAACTATCCCTTTAAGTAAATAGTGTGAAAACTGGGCAAAACAAGCACAAAATGATGATCGATCTTGTGAAGCACATGACAGCGTAGAGTGTTTAAGAACAGTGATCATGACATTTGTGGCCACTGAGTTCCCTCAAAGCAAGCCCACATGATACCTGCTCTAGAAGAAGCCACTATAGCTGACAGTCTATATGACACAAGTGGACCATTCTGTGACAGATCTGAGTCCAGACAGCACTGGTCCCAGGACAGTCTATCCGGGCAAAACCCCGGCTGAAAATTTGGAGAAAAAGTTGAAAACTTCACTCTGACGATCAAGCTCAGAGCAGGTCCATGTGGAATGATTAGAACAATATGTGCCATGAAGGATAAAAGAAATTCCAGCCCTCTCATTGTTCACAGTGCCAAACCACAAGCAATGCAAGTTCGGCAAAAAAAGAGGATGAGGGAAAATGAAAGAGAAAAGAGAGAAGGAAGATGTGGGGAGCAGGGCAACAAACAAAAGGGAGAGAGGGGAATGTATAACCTCATTCTTTCTTCTCATGGCCACCCCGTACTCTCCTGCCGCTTATGAATGCAGTTTTATAGAGTAATGATGGTCTCTTTTCTCTTACTAAAATAAGCATCGCAGTTGCTACCACTCAGAGTTTGGGGTTTGTTCAAATCACATGTATTAAATTGAATTATACCTCAAATCGATTTATGATTTATCACCTGGCAGCTGATAAAACGCATGATAAAAATCCTATAGGCTTGTATTCATGTGAAAACGTGTCAGTTTCATCATGGTTTTGCAGCGCTTGGCTTCCCATTTAAAGGTATAGCTCACCACTATATGACATTTTGTTATATTTTTCACACCCCTCACATTGTTCTAAACCTGTATGAGTTTCTTTCTTCTATTGAACACAAAGATTTTCAGTAAACAAACAGTTAAACAGTGCTTTGAATGAAAACAAATCTTAATATTTTGTAAATATTATCTAAAACAAATGCCATTCTTATTGCAGATATTAATATTCATGTGTTAATTACTATTATCAAAACGAGTAGTGCAATATCAGACATCAGCCACCCTCCAACCTAAGAAATATTGACAGCATTGGATCAAAAAGAAGTGGTCAACCACTAGTTATAACGTTATGTGATGTGCAAATGTAAGGGATATTTTCTCCCTCTTATTGCTTACCTGCCATGACATTTGCTCCATGACAGCAGAAATGACTATGCAACAAAGGCTTGAGAGGATAGTTAAGTACCTTTCAGTTTTGGAGCTAGATTTAAAAATGGCACATACTGATTCAAAAAGATCAGATTGTTCAAGTGTGTGCGAAAAGATCTGTTTTGTGCCAGCATGTGATTAAAAACACACAAATGTAGCTACCCAACTAACCACAACAACTAAGTCTCAAATCGCCCTATCAACCAATCAGAACACCCTAGCAACTACATTTAAACACCTTTCGAATCTAGTCTACTTCAAAATAATAATTTTAGTAATTAATACTTCCTGTAGTAATCAATGCATTAAATTAAACAGAAATAAAAAATAAAAAAAAGATTTGCGTTAAATTAAGGCTATTTCTTTAAATTTTATATTTACCACAGAATCAAAAGAATCCTATTACAGTTTCGACAAGAATATTAAATATTTAAAAAAAAATAGGCCTAGGCATTTTCTGCATAGAAAATCACAACTTTTCATTTTCCATTGGTCAAGAGTCAAAATGTAAATATGAAAAATATTGAAACTCTTTGGTCATTTTTGAGTATGATGCTAACGGTCTAATCAGATTAAATGATCTATGCTAAGCGAAAGCTAAAAGTGCTATCGTCAGACCTGGAGATCAACTGAATGGATTCAAAAACGGTAAAACACAACTGGTAGCGAGTTGGAAAATGAGCGTATTTTCAAAAAAAGCACATGTTCCTTTAATAAGCACTGCTGTTTTCAACACTGATAGTAATCAATTAAATATCAAGTGTTTTTTTGGTCAGCAAATCATCATATCAGAATTATTTCTGAAGGATCATGTGACACTGAAGCCTGGAATCTGAAAATTCAGCTTTACGTTAAAAAAAACTGGTATTTTAAATTACAATAATATTTTACAGTATTACTGTTTTACTGCATTTTTGATAATAAAATGCAGTTCTTAAAAAAATTGTAGAAAAGCATAAACTAGTGAAAAATATAGCATTTTAGGCATAATAATATGCATAACCTACAAGTCGTTGTAGCGATGAGAGGCCATGTTTATGGCAATATGGAGACCACACACAAAGAATATTTAAACATACCATTACTATGACACATAACAGGAAATCTATTTATAGTTTTGTTCACTTCAGCCTCTTTTAGTGTATTCTTGAAATGTAGTTTATGTTCAGTAATTTGTAACACACACTTCGCCTTGTGGATGCTTACAACAAAAATAAGCATCTAAATACTTTAGCACACATGAGTGATCTTTATACAAATATGGTTGGATAAACATGTTTCATCATAATTCTCCGGCGTTACCATCTGTTTGAAAGCATACAGCTGGTTATTCATTCATTTGAATAGGATTACGCTCAGTTTACTGATTGGTTTAAATTGTGGATTAAAACGAAGATGGTTGTGAGTTTGGATTCCACCTCGTCTTGTCGTCTGCGGTTGTTGTCGACGAGCACATCTCTATTGCGTCAGTTTTCTGCATGTGCCCATCAAACGGCATGCAATGCTGGCATCGTGCAGCCGTGCCCTTCAGTTGAACCGCTGTTTGCGGCTTTGCAGATTTATGAACGTTGATCACGGCTGTCATAATGATAAATGTGCTAGTGTTCGCCAAGACAATTCAGCTACATCATTTTATTCTGGTGGAATGGGTGACTGACATAGATTATTTGTCATGTACGCTGCGCTGAGGGATTACGTGAGCCAGGGCTTGGGTGGAGGCGTCTACTCGCTGCAAAAAACTGTGAAACATTCACAAAAGCAAGCGTTAACTCAGGTTGAGATGCACATAAATCACTGGGGTGATGCAGATTGGTTACATCTAAGTGGATGACTCAAAATCTTCAGATGGGTTAATTAAATGTAACAAAAAATCTGAAAATGTATCATTTTCTGGAACATTAAAAACAGTAACTTGGGATCAAACTTTGAAATTGCATTAATCTTTTAAACAACAGAGAAGTTGAATTTCTGCGAGAGAGGAATTAATTTATACTGTGTGCTAGGTATGTTATCATCTTTGACAACCGTGTTTTTATCTTTTATCCTTCCTCTTCGAAAGCAATGGTGTAGTCAAAGCCTCCAATAGTGTGGTTTGCACTAGGTCGCTGGACAGACACTGATGTTTTTATGATTCAAATGATGTTGATTTGAAAACAGATGGACTGTATGG
Organism: Enteromius thamalakanensis; assembly: GCA_032357475.1. Classification (NCBI taxonomy): domain Eukaryota; kingdom Metazoa; phylum Chordata; class Actinopteri; order Cypriniformes; family Cyprinidae; genus Enteromius; species Enteromius thamalakanensis. The sequence goes on along the minus strand of JAUCMT010000054.1, from coordinate 2,577,872 downwards.
TAAAAATGATTTATTTCTTAGCCTGGGAAAAGATTGTTACGATATGTCTATGTTTTTAGTTCTGCTATTCCAACGGATGGCCAACCTTTGATTTTGACTGACATGATAACATGTGTGAGAACTGTTAGACAAAGGTGCTAGAGATATTTAAAATTCTTTTTACATAGTTCATTTTGCAAGTTTATTTTGTGGCTTAAATTGAGTGGTCTTCAGAGTTAGTCAAAAATGTTACATTCAGTTGTTGCAAATTCGTTGACTTTTAAAGTGCCCCTATTATGGGTAATAAAAGGTTCATATTTTGGTTTTAGGAGTCCCCAATGACAGGTTAACTTGCATGCTAGCTGTTATTGTTTTACCTTAATTGCTCACTGACTTCCAAATGATTCGCTAAACAATTTATTTTTCCAGACCCGTTTTTTTGTGTGGTGCTAATCTGTGGTGATTGGTCGATTGTCTGTAATGATAAAGCAGTGTTTTTGAGCTCAGTGCTACAGCTTTACCGGAAAAAACATGATTTTAACTGCTACAATAGCAGCACCTAGTGGTGAAGAATGAATTAGCATTTTCTTTCAGACCAATGCAAAAAAAGTGGGTTACATTATGCTAATGTTTCACTTTGACGTCAATATCAAACGGCTTGGGATTAGTTTTAAAGATGACTTGTTTCAGTGATTCAAAGTCGACTCTTTTCTTTTGAGAGACAATAACACACGGTGCACTTTTAGATTTAAAACTTATAAGATGTGTTCATTCACTTCATTTAAAAGTGGTTCCATTATACCCTTACAAAGAAATCATCAGATTTTTAGCCTTCACCTGTGCTGTTTGCTGACCATGCATGTATTTCGACAGGTGGACAATGACACCATCTGGAATGAGATGCACACATCTACAGCGTCCCGCATGGCAGCTGGGAGCGTGACAGAGCTGGCTTTCAGAGTGGCTAAAGGAGAGCTCAAGGTCTTTACAAAACAATATCCATTTAGAATAGAATAAAAACATAGTTCTCTGCAATATTACCATCAACATTGAAACAAGAAAAAGCAAGCATTGCAATGTTGTCATAAAAGTCAGTAGCCTAAATATTTCAATGCAAGCATCAAAATGAATGACTGAATCGTTCATGTGACCAGTGAAACCATGCAAACAAACTGATTCACTACAATGATGATGCGGTGTGGTAAATACAGTAATTTAGCTACAGTACATTGCAACTTGTTGGAAAAAGTAGCTTGTTGATATTATGATTCACTACTTTCAGTAAAACTGGTCTACTGTCATGCTACTGAAAAATGCACTCACAACAACACTGGCTGTGCAGTTATAGAAAATTCAATATTATGCGTGTTCACGTTGCATTGAAATTGCCATAATTACAAGATGACAATTCTGAGATAATTACTTCCTTAGACACAGAGTGAAATGCTTTGCAGTAATTTACTTCTCGCAATGCATTGAAAAAGGAAACCATACCAACTACCACTGGCTACGGGAAAACAGCATATCAAACAGAAACATGTATTTTGGTAAAATATTACATGAAATGAGTCCTCTATAACTATTTATTGTAATTCTGACATGGCTCAAAACTGTCAACCAATCAGAATCAAATACTCATTTCCTTCAGAGGGTCTTTGCAATTACCACTGCGTCAAATAAAAAAATATAAAAAATACCAAGTAGCAAACCGACCAGATCAAGCTGATTAAGTCGTGGAAAACTGTAACGACCATAAAAGAATAGTTCAATCACTCGAGTCCCCTGCTGGTAATTAAACTTAATGAAGGTTATAGGGGATGTTTCAGGGAAACGGCTTTATTGCTTTAACTGAAAGCGGAGGCCCACTTGTTGAAGCAGTTTGGTGAAAACATGGTTTCTGTGTGAGAGGCAACTGGTAAATGTGCAGTTAATGATATGTTGGTTTCAATGTTTCAGAATGGCTTTGCTGTGGTCAGGCCACCAGGACATCACGCAGACCCGTCAAACCCCATGTAAGTCTGTCTGTTACATACAGAAATGCCTATGTACATTATTTTTTCGAGTTTAAGGATGTGTGTCTGGTTGCAGGTTCGAGCCTGGCCTGCGGCATATTTGTCATATTTTTTACCCTTCTGTCTCTCTAGAGTGGCTTTCTGTCAGCTTTCCACTGATGAAACGTTCTGTAGATAAAAGACATGCATAAAATAAATACAAAGAAAATAGTGAAAATATTTAATGAATGATAAATATAAAAAAAATTGAATAAAGGATTATATTATATAAAATAAATAATAATTCTTAAATTATGAAATTCTAAAATTAATAATACTAATATAAATATAGGCACTAGGTAGTTGGTTATAAAGTTAATCGTTTATTAAAAACTAATCTTAATTGGATATATATATTTGCTTTTCTCTTTATTTTAGTTGAAGTTTTATTGTGGTTTTGCACTTTTTTATTAAACAAATATATGTGGTATTTCAAAATATCAACTAGTTGCTTATTAGTATGCCTGTTATTAACATATTGGCTGTTTATTAATTAATTAATACTTATAAAGCACATATTATGCACAACCATATTTTGCATATTTAATCCTACCCAAACTTCCCAACTACATTATTAATTATGAATAACCAGCGAATTAGGATTTTATTGAAGCAAAGTCATAGTTAATGATCTGTTTTTTCAACTTTAAAATAAAGTGACCATTTTTTTTAATTTCACATTTATGTTTTTATAAAGAAAAAGTAATGGTTTTAGTTTTTGTTAACTAAATAATCCTGTATTTAGTAAGTTGTGCAGTTGTGAGTTTATTGTGGTCATGAGGTGGAATTCTTCTTCCTGTGCGTGTGTGTTGATGGCATGTTTTGGAGTGTGTATTGGAGCAGTGTGTTTGTGTGACGTGGGTGTTGTGTTTGCACATGTGCACTCTGTCACCTCGCATTAAGCGTGTATGTGTGCAGTGTCAGCATGCCTGTCTGTGTGTGTGGATATTTATGGCTTGATAATGAAGGTTTGGAGGTAGCGGGAGGAAAGACGCTGATTTATTTCAGCACTTATTAGCCTGCTGAGTTTGCTCTTTCCAAATTTCTCAGCGTTTCACCTCGCTCCCTTACTACCCATTGGATATCTAATCGTCTACTGGAAGTTTCAACCTGTTTATTATTAGTGTATGTGGACAGTGCTTTTAGATGACCTCAAAAAGTTATAGTTAAAAATACTAACAGCAGACCTGCACATTCACTGAGTTCAGTTGCGTGAGAAAAATTGTTTGCTTACTACATAGTTTTGTTGTTCCATTTCCAAATCCTCTGGCATTTAATGTGGTTGGATGCCTCACTTTATCTCTTTCTCTCTCTCAGGGGTTTTTGTTTCTTCAACTCGGTGGCGATTGCTGCTAAGCAGCTCCAGCAGAAGCTCAGTGCCAGTAAAATCCTCATCGTTGATTGGGTGAGAGCTCTCAAATCAGCCAGTATTAGTTCTAGGAATGCGAATTCTGGCAGATGCCAATAAGCACTAAATTAGTTTCATGTTGTGACCAATATCTGGTATGATTGCAGATACTTTAAACCATACTATTATATCTGTTCAAATGTAAAAATTAAAGCAATAAAACAGCTTTCAAGAGTTAATGAGTAGATGTAGCACTACAGTGTAATATACAGTAAGACAATGAGGAACAATTCATTACAATTTAGTTTCCATTAGTGGTAGATTACATGCAGTATAAAAACAACAACTAATATATCTCTTATATTCTCTCAATAATCGATGTGTAATTGACTGTCAACACTAAATGATTACTGCAAAAATGCTACATTTATTTTGGGAGTGAAGCCTATTCCAACATATTGTTCTAATGAATCAATTGAACCGATTTGAATCTTAGTTACTAAACTGTATTGGTTAACAACCTGAATTGATTGAGTTTATCAGTCACTGAATCAAACCACTTCCAGATTTTGGGTTTTTTCATCCTAATAGACATCCTTAATAGGAAATGCTAATGCTATCTGAAGAGCATCCAAAATGCTGCCATTATAAGCTAAAGACCTTAATGTAAATGAGTATGTAAGCTGATTATGCTTCATCAACCATTCAGGATGTTCATCATGGCAACGGCACCCAGGAAATCTTCTACAATGATCCCAGTGTCCTCTACATCTCTCTCCATCGCTATGATAATGGAAACTTCTTCCCCGGGAGTGGTGGACCAGTAGAGGTTAGTACGCAAAGAAACATACAAGCAAATACAGAACTCCTTGGTTTGTTTGTTGCTGTGAAACACTATAAGCTTACAAAAAAAAAAAAAAAATCTCAAGGGTTTCAATGTGTCTTACTTGCGCAACTGTGTTCCAAACCAGTTTGTTGCATCATGGCCTTTAGCAGAAAAGGGTCACAGTAAGAAGAGTCTTTTCAATGTTTAACAGCAGTGCCGTGTTTGATTTGTGCCAGGTGGGTTCTGGTGCCGGTGAGGGATTCAACGTTAATGTGGCATGGACCGGTGGTCTGGAACCTCCCATGGGCGATGCTGAGTACCTGGCTGCCTTCAGGTATCAGTTTTACTTGGTTCATTTGCTGATTTAAACTAACTGAGAGGAACAATCCAACAGGGACAGTACTGAGTGGAAACTAGGGGTGTCCAATGCTGCTCCTGGTTTAGCTCCCAACACTCTTGTCTGGATGATTCTAGTCATCCTAAAGATCTTGATTAGCTGGTTCAGCTGTGTTTTAATAGAGTTGGAGCTAAGCTACAGGACAGGGGTTCTCCAGGAGCAGTACTGGACATCTCTTACAGTATATAAACTGTGCCATATCTGAATATATGGACTCGTTTTCACTTAAATAAATGCTTTTGGTTTCATAATAAGTGAATGAATTGAGACACACTTCACAATGACCAAAACTGATGCTAGATCAGCTAAAACATTGCTTATTGCAGAAGAACTACTTCAACAGGAGCTAGTTACATGAACATGCCATGTTAAAACTGTGCCATAAGAACTATTCGAGCAAACTAGCAGTCAGTCAAATTAGATCAATTTACTTTTAAATATAACTGATGTTAAAAAAAATTATTAATCGTTCTTAAATAGTTTTGGTACAGAAGAAAAATATGTATATATTTCAACAGGGCACTTATATATTATTTTTGGGATGAACAGGCTCATTAAAGGCATAGTTCACTCAAAAAAAGAAATAGAAACACATACCCTCCAAACCTGTGTGAGTTCAACACAAAAGAATGTATTCTGAAGAATTCTTGTAATCAAACCATTGACTTCCATAGTATTTCTTTCCCTACTGTGGAAGTCAATGGGACCAGCAACTGTTTTGTTCATTTTTAGGTGAACTATAACTTTAAAGATATAGTTCACCATCAGTTGCAAAGTGTTTCCCCCCCAATTGAGAACAGCAAATGATGCCTATCCCTTTAACTTTAACTAGTCTAAGAAGTTCACACAACCGGTCTGATTTATCATTTGAGGAAATAACGCCCTGAGCAGCATACCAAGATTAATAACCCGATTACTCAAGTGTTATTACCAAAACTTTACTTTCAATTTTTTGGCCCCTGCAATTCCAACTTTGGTTCAAATTTTGGTTTCAGTATTTCTAGTAAAAAAAACTAAATTCTGCATGTCTGTTACGGTCTTGTTTCCACACCTCATTTCACAAACATAATAATTTAGCATTAATCCTTCTGGTCTGTGGTTGTGCTAGTATTTCGTACATGCAACGATAACCGAAAAACGCTGTCTTGGGAGTACGCTGGTGTTAAGTGCTGTGTCAAGGACACAGTGGTGTTGGCAAACCCAGCAACAAAGATCTTCCGTGGTCCAGATGTTTAACCACAACCCCACCACAGTGCACTTCATATGTCTTGTAAAGTCTTTACATGGACTGATTATCATCAGGTCAGAGTTCAGGCAGAAGCATTTGACCTTCCGTTGTGTTTCGCCAAAGAACCTGCTCTTTTTCATATGGGCGTCCTTTATTACCGCATTGGTTTCTCTCCTGCGCTCTAGCATTTGCACTCCTTTGGGATTTTGTCAGGAATTGGACGCTCGATCATATTGTGATCACTCTTTTAAGCTGGACTTCCCCCTCTGCCGTCTGCCAACCTGCATCAGTCAAGGTGTTTATTGTAGTCTGAAACACTTGCAGGGCTTTAAATGATTTCCAGCTTTTGTGTTGGGATCAAACTCAAGCTTGGCCACTTCCACATGCCACTTAATTGCCGCCGGTGGGAGGTTTTATTAAACGTTTTTAGCATTTTTTGAAGGAAGCCTGCTTCAGGATTTTGGTTTCGGTCCAGGGAGGCATTGCTAACCACACGCTAACCAGGATCCCTGTGTGAAAGTGGGTGGGCGTCTAAAAGGTCCCTTAAGATCTTTTGGGACTGAGCGTTTTGGGAATGTTCTGCCTCTAACCAGCCTGTCTCTCTTTGACTTCCTGTGTCTTATGCACTCTTTCTCGTCCTTTTATTGGTCTTTAATGAATGCAGCGCTCTCTCTCTTTCCCTCCACCCAAACTAAAATCGTTCCTCTCCACACAGGGGAGCGTGGGTAGTTTTATTGGTCTAGAGGGGAGGCGGAGTTGGTTACAACGGTGAGGGTAGGCGGGGGGGGGAGTAGTGGAGGATCCTGGGTAATTAAGGCAAATGGCTCCCAGATGGCGGGCTGTCAGTGACGTGAGGAGAACGACAAGCTTCAAATAGGAACCAGATGCAGCGGCGGTCGCTTTGAACTCGCCGGTGATGCGCTCAAGAGGCGAAATCGCTGGCAGGGCTGGCGTCCTCCGAGCGCAAGAAAGAGCGAGACGAGGAAAAAGAGGAAGGAAGAGAGAGCGAGAGACGGTTATTAACAGAACCAAACACTTGAGTCACTGGGATTGTGCTCCGGCCAGCTTCATTTTTTGTAGAATTTGTCAAATATAAGAGGAACGCCACTAGACTTTTTTTTTTCTTTTGTGTCGTTCTGCAAAGGTTTTTAAATTTCTGGAAAGGCTTTGATCAGAACTGATGTTAAACTAATGAAGCAATCTATCTAAAACTATTTTACAGCAGTTTTACAAAAATGACTTGTACAAAAAACAAGAGTTTTGTCTGAGTAGAGTTAATAGAAAATATAAATATTTATTATTAGTGTATTTTATTACACCAGCATTCATAAAACAACATATAATAAATATTTGTGTCATAATAAACATCTGGCATGCCTCAGAAGATGCCTTAAAAGAACAGAAACATTGGTAACACTTTAGTATAATACAATTGTATGTTAGCTAGGTGCTTATTAGCATGCCTATTTTTAACATATTGTCTGTTTATTTATATAAAGCACATATTCTGTATGTTAGGCAATTACCTAACTAACTATTAAGAAGCAGCAAATTAGGAGTTTATTGAAGACAAAATCATAGTTAATGATTTTTTTTTATGGCGAAAACTGGACATTAAAATAAAATTGACAGTTACTACTCATTGCTCCGTGACTTTATTTTGTGACTTTATTCAGGGAATGCAGTTTGTTTGCTTTTTCATATAATTGCAATGAATTTTCTAGTTTTAAAAAAGACCCAAAAGCACCATAAAGTATCAGACATGCAGTCTGTGTGACACTATATTCTTCTGTTCTTCTTATTAAGTCTTCAGAAGAAAAGGACTAAAATTTTATTTGTTATTAGCTAACAGTCTTGACATCTGCCCTGGCTTTAGTTGGCGAGATCAAGTGAATCATTCTCGTGAGTCACTTTTGAACAAATTGTTTTGATGAATCAGAGGAACTCACTGGTGATTAATGGTAACTGGGTGAAGTTATCAATACATAAGAATCTAAATTTCCATATTCCAGAAAAAGAAAGAATGTAATTTGGGTTTTTAATAATATGAGTATGAGGACATGATTTAACTACGTTTTAAAATTGCGCATAAAGATTTTGAAAGACATCACAAATATAACATTATTTTTTATGCATTTTTGTGATGTTTAGGACTATTGTGATGCCCATTGCTCAGGAGTTTTCCCCAGACGTGGTGTTGGTCTCTTCAGGGTTTGACGCCGCAGAAGGACACCCTGCTCCTCTGGGAGGATACAAAGTCACTGCTAAATGTAGGATATTTCCTGAAATATTATCTTTCATAGGAAATAAAATATAAACAGCTTCAAACGGAGTTGAATTTATATAAATGTACTGTGACGGTAATGTTGTCATTGGTCTCTCCGCAGGTTTTGGCTTTTTGACTCGGCAGTTGATGACGTTAGCAGGGGGACGCGTGGTTCTAGCATTAGAGGGAGGTCATGACCTCACAGCCATATGTGATGCTTCTGAGGCCTGTGTCAGCGCTCTGCTGGGACTGGAGGTCAGATTTCATGCAGAAACAAACACCATCACAAGAATTAATTTCTTATAGCTTTATAATCCTGTTATAACATTGCTGGTAACAAATAGTCAGCACTGTTATGTAAGGGTGTTAATATGACTTTTCTGGCACAATCGTGTATGACGTGCTCTTTGTTTTAAAGGGAAAAACAAAAAACACCCTTTTTCATCTCGTTTTTTCTTTTAGGAGCCTCTTCCTGAGTCGACTCTCCTGCAGACGCCCAATGCCAATGGAGTGCTTTCACTCCAGAGAGTGCTACAAATACAGAGTGAGTGTCTCTCGCTGCTCTCGTCCCAGTCTGCCTCTAATTATCCTGAAATGCACTGGCTTCCTGGTAGCACACATTTGTTTAATTCTTTGTAATTAATTATAATCACGATCGTCGTTGTTTCACCACATGGTTCCTGCTGAGCCAAAATATTCCTATAAAAACAACAGTATGGGATGCACTACGTGGCGTACACTACCTCTCTCACGCTTTCTGTGGGCTACTGACATTATCTGCCTGCATCTATTTACAGTTTTCAGCATAGTTGTTGGTTGGACTTGTAATTTACATTTTACAACCTGTAGGACTTTGTTTATTTAGTTGAGAATGTCCACGCTGCTTTTTTTCTGTTTCATGCAGAATGATCCATACAGTTGAGCTCCAATAAGCATGTTTTATTGTGATTAATATTATTATTTGAAATTTAGTCTGAGGTCATACAGTATTATCTTTATATAATCATTATCTTTCCCTCTGCTACAGTTTTCCAATATCAAGGGAAACTCATTGGCTCACTTTCATCTAACTTTTCTTCACATAGAAAAGTGACATTCTTGTGACATTCTTATGTCACAATTTAGTCTTGTCTGTTAATTCAGAAATTTCTGTCTTAGGTCAGTATTGGTCATCCCTGAAGCCGTTGATGGGCACAGTGGGGATTTCATTTCTGGGTGCCCAGAGAAAGGACTGTGAGGAAACAGACACAGTGAATGCGATGGCATCCCTCTCTGTGGGGGTCTTGACCAACAAAAGGTGAGATCTGATGAAGAAATTGTGCCAAATTCAGTTGATTCTATTTGCCACTTCTCTATAGAGCTCAATTCTGTTCTGCACTGTAAATTTGTTCTGTAATTTCAGTGTGTGACAAGGGTTACCATTGTTAACTAATAATAAAACATTGTTATTAAAGGGGTAATCAAATGTTCATTTTCCACAAGTTAATATGATATTTTAGGGTCTTTATTAAAAATATATAACATACTGTGGTTAAAATTTCTTAGTGGTAGTGTAAAACCACCATTTTTACCCCCTTAAAAACAGCTCTGTTCACGGCAAGACTTAAAAACGACAAAAAAAAAACCATTCGTTTCACTCCGAGCAGAATTTATATTTTAACGTTTCTGTTCTTATTCCGCATTAAACAATGCGTTCCGAAACGTGTATGTGTGTATAAATATAAAAATATTATATTTCCAAATGATCAAACCAATTTGCATGTTCGTACTATTTCATGTGCCTTAAAACCGAAAGTAAACCAGTTTGGCTATTTTGCCCCGCATCCTTTAATTTTACAGCGATTTATCAGACGATTTGTCATATAAGAAATATTAACGAAATATAGCATGCTATATTCACTTTCATGAGATAGGTTTAAACTATAGCAATAGCACCTAGTTTGTTCAAATAACGAATTTCGTTTTAAAGTACTAATTAAAAAAAGATTTATATATTTATCATATCTGTGAGTTTGGGTTTATGAAGCGCTCCAGTTCTAGACAGAGACAGCAGAAACCATATCCTCTGTTCCTTGTTATTTTATTTAAAGCACAGCGTTTTGTTAATATTGTAAATGTACAGAAATAAAGGTAGATCCTTTACCGTTCTGAATTATGTATTACTTTCACTTTTATGAGCAAAAACTACGCCGTATTTAAGTTTCTATTGAAAAAATAATATGTAAGTGATCACAATGGCGCCTCTGTTAGACGTCTAACAGCACACATTTAATTAGGTTAAACATTTAAACTAACATGTGATGTGCTTGCCTTGAACTGTTATCTGTTATATCTATAGATTTTTAGCAAGTTGTGATGATTTGAGAAGGCTAAATTATTTAAACATTTGCTGTGATCAACTCGCTGGCCACAAAAAGATTGTAATAAGTGCGTATAGCCTACCCTCGAAGGAAATCCTGCAGACTCCCTGCTCAGTAGTTTTTTTGAGGCAAGCTCATCACATCGGAGAAATGGGGTCAGCTTCTTGGACATTTCACGTTGTATGAGTCAACATGGCATTTGCACACACAAATTCATGTTCAGAACGATTAAAATTGATTTTGTTTTTGTTTTTGTTCCAGTTAAATGTAATTCGTTTTCGGTTTTCGTTTTCGTTCCTTGAACCGGTTCAGAGCCCTGGTTTACGGTGACCCACTCGAGTGCATGTCTCTTTAAATGCTAATGAGTTCTCCTCACCCCACCCCTTTCTTCTGCAGGGGCGACAAGTCATTCTCTGAGAAACTGAAAACTTTAGCCACATTCATTGCTAACTAGCACATTTCAGAATCAGTTCAGTTCTTCTGTAGGTAAAGCTCGATTACAAATGCATTCACTTCATAAACAAATCGACAGCGTCTTCAGCAGCTTAAATGTTGAGAGTAAATGACGACTGTTATGTTCATTATTGCATCCAGTAACAAACACGTCAATTGCTTATTAGTCATTATTGTCTACTCCTTCTCCGGTGTAGAAACAATGGAGGACTATTACAGCTACTTAGGGCGTAGCTAAGGTAAAAATGCTTGTGTCAATCAACAATCATGGGAGGGGCTTGGGTCTGTGTGACATCACAGCACCAAGAATCTGAGAATAGCTTGATTTGAAAAAAAGGGGTTTTTAATTATGACAACGCTGGGTGGATTTTATCATTATAGGGTGGTTGTGTACATACATTTCCAAAACACACATCAGTTCAAACAGTAAATAAAAGTGACTTTTGCATCAAATAACCCATTTAAATAAAGCTGGGGGAAAAAATTAGGATCGAAACTGTAAATAAAAAATAAAACTGAAATAAAAAATAAACTTTAATAGTTGTATTTAAAAATATTACTAAACTATGATACAGTATACAAATAATACTAATATATGAGTTTATGACAGCTGCATTCTACAATTCAATTTTCTAAGTTTAATTCAGGTAAAGCCAAATTTTCCTACAGGATTTGTTTTTTGGTCTAATCTGTAATGCAAACCAATTCATGCTGATGTTTTCACAGATGCTTGTTTCTCTTCTAATCTATGCTTGGCTTTACAGCTTTTGTTCCATTCTTGACCATAAAAACCATATGCTGGTTGTTCGATGCTAAACATAAAGCTCATTTTTTGCAGCCTTGCTGACGAACCCATGGAGCACGACGAAGAGTCCCTTTAAACCAGGTCTTTCTGCATCTGAAAGCTGTCCAGCACCAAATGGCGCAACACACCATGTGAACGAGCCGTGCCTCAAGACCAGTAGTGCCTCAGGGGGGGTGTGGCCTCCTCACCATGGCCCCTCCCCCAAGACACCACCTCAACACTGACCACCAGCACAGCGCGGCTAAGCTAACAACCCGCAGCTACAGTTCTGCCGGGGCTCTGGGATCCTCGTCATCTTCTCCATTCACATACCACACAAACAAACACACTAGGACGCATAAGTGTGTTTTTAACATTCACTAAAAGAATGCGCTGAAGGACTCCAGTTGCTCAAATATTCACCTCCGGTGCCTCTAAAGAGACTATTTACTTTAGCTGGAGATGCGAAAGCAGATTTGCAGGAATGTTTGAGAATTATTTAACCTTTTTTAAAGGCAGCCCACTTTACCACCCCTGATAAGCGGACTGTGCTAAAAAAAAAAAAAGAGGGGTTTCCTTGCACCTGGCAACCGCAAAGTGACTTCACTCTATGATGTCGTTACTATTAACCAATTTAACCACTAAGGAAGAAGAAAACGATCTCGACAACTGTGGGTTTTATAAATAATTTTTTTTTTTTTGCACTGTGCATTCCATAATGTGAACCGTGAAATTTTCCAAACCTCTGGGAAAAGAAAGATCTAAGTCTCTATCTAGTTTTACGCTTAACATTCTTAAAAAATGTTTTTTTTTAAGTGAAGCAAAAACCAGTCGCATCCTTGTCAAGTACAGATACTTTCTACCTGCATTCCCAGCATGAAGGCTGTAAACTTGAATATTTCGAGATACTTATTTGTACTGATTTTGTGTATCTGATTTAAGCCTCATGTTTTTAAAGGCCAGAGGGACAAACCAGCTATGAGCAAGTTTATTGCACACACTTACCCTAAAAAAAACACATTTATACGCCCATATTTCTGTGCACACGTCGCATTCTTAATGACCACTGTAAAGTTAATATTGTGGACACAGGAAGTGCTTAAGCTTTCCCTAGACTAACTGTAAGTAGCTCAGTCTCTTTTTAGACCAAACTAATTTGAATATGATGTTTATATGTGTGAGCCTGTGTATCTATCAATCATATCTTTTGTCTGTTCTGTACTCACAATCAAACCTCGATTGATCAAAAGCAAAAGTGCAAAACGACATTTGAATGGGCCCTCGAGGCCACTTTAATGGCAGTGTGAAATATTTTATAACACAATTGTCTGTAGTTTTCACTGATCTTTGTTGTTTTGGACGAGGCAAACGACCAGCTTGTTAACCTGTGGAGAAGACATGTCTCAAGTTGGTGCGCGGTTAATGATTTTTCTTCATTGCTACGCACTTACTGGTGTTTTTTTTTTTTTTACGAGGGATGCATTGTTTTTGGATGGCGTTCTGTTTTCCACAGCCTGCACATAGATGTCTAATTCACACCAGTTGTGTGGATGAAGTTTATAGTGATATTAAATATGTCTCTCAGCCGCTGGGATTCACATTTATGCCATCATTGATGAACCGAAATGAATATCACACCAAAACAAATACACCTCTTTAAATACGGTGCCACTCATCAGCAAGCTCGGTTTAAAAAAACGTATTGTTTCTAAACAGAAATCTGGCTGTTGCGTAATCCTGAAACCGCCAAAAATGTTGCGCTGGAAACATTGCTGTACCACATGCTGTACCATTTGACTAGTAGCACGGTTCATGGTGCTTGTTTGACTTTAACGTTGTGCTTTTGGCTTAACGAACGCCCCGGCGGCTTGCTTTCGGAGTTGCATCAATATTCATTGACCAAATCTCATCTTACTCTGCACAACTCTTTACCTCTGCATTCACAACCAATATGCAATTCACACATTAACATGCATTTCTGTGTTCGTGGAACAAAAATAGAGGCATTCCTTGTGCGACTTTCCTGCACCTGCCCGACCCAAGTCTTTAAATCATCCCTTGTACCAAACCACTGTGGAAAGTTCTACGTTTGTATGATTCCATGTAAATAGCGCCATCCTTTTATCAACGTCAAGGTTTCATGAAGACCCTGGGTAGCCTTTGCCCATCAGACCCCCATGAAGACTGTTGTAAAATAGAGCAGATGCAGACGTTCACTCATTAATGAAGTCATAGCTAATCGTTCAGAACTAGCGGCGGTCTTGCTGCGTATTTATAGTACTTCAAACAGTGCACTTGCATTTCACCATTAACAAAACATGCCTGTTCAGCTTCAGATAAATTGAAAGCGACTTGGTTAGTGACAATTCAACAGCACTTAGCGACAGTTTCACTGGGCCGTTGGGACTGTGAATACAAACAGATCTTGACATTCCGTTGCAGTTTGGACACTGATATGCGTCGTACATACAGCTCTGTTTTAGTGGTGTATTTTTACAATAGCTTTGTGCATTTGTACTGTTTTGATATACCTCTCAATGCGCTTGTATTCTCTTGTCTCTCCGAACCCTTTATGAAGTAAAACGGAGAGCGCGTGCTGTCGCCATCGCTCGTGTAAAAGCAAACCAGCGGCGTCTTAATTTTTCTGTCGTTTATTCCATTTTGCCTTCTTGTATGGACAATGTAAATAGTTTCCTACGACCAAAAGACTTCACCTACGTGCCTTGAAGTGCTTTTACCTGTCGACCCCACTAACTGGATCAGTTTAACAAAGCATAACAAAAATGACGTTTTCGAATCTTCATGTACTTAACGATTCCCTTGTTTATTTCCCATTTCTTTTATTTCTCTGTGTATAGAAAAGAATGTCTATTTTGTACTGTTTCTATCTTCCTAATTAAAAAGAAAAGCATTTTTTGTTTGCCTGAATTTTATTCAGCGTTGTCGTTTTTGTGTATGCTGTATTCTGCTGCTTACATTGTCTCAACATCAAATACCAGCGAGTTGAAAGAAATGAATCAAAGCCATTTGCACTCATCTATTTGTTTTCTATTATTCAAAAATCATTCACTCCGATCTAAAGCATGCTTGTTTTAGTTTAGCATAGCGAGGCTGTTCAATAATATAAGATAACCATAGTCCCTGCTGGAAATTAATACAATGCCAGCATTTTCCACCAAAACACAGCTGCTGCTGTTGTAATTACTAACTTGTAAAATTTGGGAAAAGCCACTAAATTCTTCAAAACAAAAAAGCGTACTTTTTTAAGAAGATATTTTGAATTTAACATTAGGATACGTTTTCAAAGGTGCATCTAATGAATATAAGTACAATTAAATATTGCAAAGCACACAATCAAAGAGATTTGAAATACTTGATTAATGACTGGCCTAAAGCCAGTAGATCGCCAGTAATGGTCAGTGGTTGATCTGGTCAACTAGTTTACTCTAACACATTTAGGCTTCTGCTGTCATGTGTTTTGCACTCTGCTTCAAACATACATTTTGTAATTGCTTTACCTAATTACACGTACTAAACAGCAGAATGCGGCACTTGTGGTGAGGCGGTCTGTCTTATTTCTTGCCAACCAGACATATATTTATTGAAGCCTCAAACTAAAAAGGATAATGCCAAGTTTATGTGCAGACCAAGTTTAGCTGACATTTTATTTTAATTAACTAATTAGTAGTGTCTGGATTCCAAAGGACTCGTACGAGCAGAACAAGAACACCTTGATCCGTCTTTTTAGATTCATTTCTGGATTTCTTTTTTTTAATGCACTAAAAGGCATAAACATACTTCTTTTAAAGCATCTCTCATAACTCTAACTTGATACTTCACCCAAAAAAAGACAATTCTGTAATTAATTACTCATCCTGTAAGACCTTTGTTCATAAACGCAGTTTGAGATATTTTTGATGAAGTCCAAGTGCCCTGCATAGACAGCAATACAACTGACATGTTCAAGGCCCATAAATTTGTAAAGACATCATTTAAAAAAAAATATTACATCAGTAGTGCAACCTTAATTTCATGAGGTTACAAAAATAAGTTTTTTTTATGTGCAAAGAAAACGAAAATAATGATTTCATTCAATTATTTTTTTCTTCTTTCTTTGCTGAGAGCAGGGTGTAGAGCTGCTGGTGCAGGAGCTGATGTTTTGACGTTAAACCTGGATTTGCTGCACAAAACAGCCTTCGTAAACAAGTCTTAAGATTTAGCCAGAATGGATGACTTGCATATTCGAACCACAATATTCAGATGATGAACTCTGAAGATTGACAATTGTTAAAGTCGTTACTTTTGTTTTCTTTGAGCATAAAAAAGTATTCTTGTATCTTCACACAATGATGTTGCATGGACTATTTTTTCAATGTTCTTTCTACCTTTCTGGGTCTTGATCGTGTTAATTACATTGCTGTTTATGGAGGGTCAGAAAGTTCTCAGATTTCATCAGAAATATCTTAATTTGTGTTCAGATCAATGAAGGTCTTACAGGTTTGGAGCAACATGACGGTAAGTAATTAATGACAGAATTTTGCTAATCACCAAGTCACTTTGCAGAATTAATCTTACGGCTTTATTTTTTTAAAAACGCAACAACCTTTACATTTAGACAAATGTGGTATATAACATGACACAATTGTTACACTGTCACAGAAGCAATAATATTGGCTAATATACAGCATAAATGACAAGCGCAACAACTCTGAAATGATCAGATCTGTATATCAGGGAATATAGTGAGTCTACGTAGCATTTATTTTCCATCAGGCTAGCTGGTATAGGTTAGCTATAAGTGTAGAGTCCTCATGACAGTCAATGTCTGCCTCTGTGTGTCCATACATAATCAAAGTCAATGAATGCTGATCTCAAATCAGCACTCTGCCACTCAGTCAGAATCATTTCCAGAGTTCGATTCAAAGTCGTGTGGAATAATCTGAACAAACGTAGTTCCTTTAGAGGGTGGAGGGTACTTTTTTTTTGCATTTTGCATTTTGCTTTGTTTTGTATTGCTCCATTGGAAGAAGGGAAAGATTGTTGGCTTGTAGATGAAGCATGATGTTCCTCTGGGATAGCGGGATACTGTTGAGACAGACAGAATGAGAAGAACATGTCAGAAATGTACTTTATATAATCATTTGTATATGCATGTAGCTTCTTTAAAATCATTTAAAGACAACCGTACTGGAGGAAACATTGAGGAGAGCAAGTATTTGATGTTTGGGTTACTTCATAAACAGCTTTATTTAAATTGCTCAATCAGTTTGCTGGAATCTACATGTCATCTCAGCCTAAAGCGAAAGAATCACTCCCATGTGCACCGGCGAACATGTTGACTCATCTCACATAAATGAGGGATATTGCTAAAGTAATACAGTATGTGGTGAATATGACTAGTTCAAGGAAACCACAACCCAAAATAAATCCTGACAAAGAGCCGTAGTTACTTTGTTTCCATTAACGGCACACCTTTTTCACAAATTAGCCAATCAATGACAAAAAAAAAACAATACCTGCAATGCTTTTAGTGGTCTTTTAAGATATTTTCTGTTATTTGTGACTTTGGCTGTTTAGGAGTTCCATTGAGATTTAATTTATTTATTTATTTTTTTCCATGGGTACAATTTATTGCAAATATTGTTTGATTTAAATGCACAATGCATTCACAGAAAAACTGAAAACTACCTGTTATTTCTATTGGTGCCACAGCTAGACTTAAACAGCACATTTTTTCCCCAAACTCTTCGCCGAGATGTTAAAAAAGTGTGCAAATTAAGTCTGGCCCTGGGCTCAAATAATTGTTGTTGACCATGTTTGTTTCAGTTTTGTTTACAGAGGAATTTCACCATCCTGAAACTATACAATACCAACTCTCCTAGTGCCCAAAAATCAATACCATCGTTAAGTAATTCCCTAAAGTCCTCCTCTTCTTATATGCTAACATCAAACTGATATATATCGTCAAACTGAATTAGTGTGTGTATTTTTGTGTGTTGCATGGCGTGCATCTCTTGCACACACACACCTCTGTAACACCCCACAACTGTTTCCAATCATTAGGTTCCTGCATGTCTAGGCCCGGTCGCCTCTGATTGCACGACACTGGATACGAGATCCCGTGAAGGGCAGAGGGAGGGCGATTTACACCCCTGGGCTAAAGGAGAGTCCTCTCCACCTTTCCCTGCTTCCTGTTCACTCACTTTTCTTTTCCTTTAATGATTTTTCTTTGTTCCCTGTTATCTTTAACAGCAACACATGGTCCCTGGTTCTCAGATTGAAATCACGGTGCAAAATGTGAAATATGGACATATTCGTTTTAAATACATATTAACTACATAGTTATTACCTATGTACTAACATATACATAGTTACGCGTGAATTTAGTTATAAATGTAGAGTAAAATGTGTGCATGACCAGCACAAAATTATGCATACAATAACTTTATAAAAACGTATGTTTTGTTGTTTATTGTTGTTGTTGTTGAAAAGCCCTTGCAATATTTTAAAATGTACTTGTGGTTAAGGAAATGCATACTATCAAATCCAAAGAAGAGGCTGCACTAGTAGGCCTGCGTATAACAACGGAATATCACTAGGATCATCATATTTAGGTAAACTTGACAAGTGTTTACAATAAACATAGATCACATGACATGAACAAACTTGTCAAAAGGAGTAAGAATAATATCTGTTCTTCTGCTAAAATGTGGAAACTCCAGAATCTTGGAATTAAAGATGAGTTTTGCACTATTTTTGTATTCTCAAAACGACCATTATCTTACAAGATCTTGAGACAGCATGTTTGTTTGTTTTTTCAATGCATTTATTTTTCATACCATCAACCTGGGGTTGAAATCTTTTTATGTAAACCAACTGACATATGTTTGAAGTTAAACATTCCTATAGCTGAATACCTAATTCTAATTGGATAAATCTGAAATTGTTAGAATTTAGTCCATAATAAATGAGTACAGCATATAAGATATAAATAATTGTTAAATGGATAATATCCAGCATCATAAAAGTAATCTGTCTTGTGTGTTGTCTTTTCTTTTCTTCTTTTTTTGTCGTTTTTATACCTTTCTGTTGTACAATTAATACATAAATAAATATACAAATAGTTTGCTTCTAATGCCTGCAGATCTTTAACCAGATTCTGAGTCTGTCATACAGCAAAGATAAAAATTAGCACAATACTTGGAAAATTACTTGCAGTACTGAGCAACCTTAGATTTATGTATGTGCATTTTTTTATTTTGTATCTGTTGAATTTGCTGTGTAAATGTGGTTCTGAAACAGGTTTATTAGTCCAATAGCATCAGTTCAGCGGGTGAGAGCTGCTCCAGCTGGTTAAAGGTCCAGCCACAAAAACAAGTTCTACTCCACTGCTGCCCAAACCACAATAATGGCAAGGAGGCACTTACAACAACCCCCTAAAAAATAACTTTATGTGTTATTACTCCTACAGGTTATTATAATATTAAAAATATTTGAACTTGATGTTTGTTGTAACTGGGCTTCCACGATCAATGCTATTTATAACAGCATACAGTCTGTATGATTTCTGATATATATATATATATATATATATATATATATATATATATATTTACTAAGATAATGCACTCTCTGAGGAAATCATTCAACAAATGTTTAAGGTGCATGTTTGATTATGCATGATTCCACATACACCATAAATGAAGGAAAAGGAAATTTAGCCCCTAAATTCACTAAACACTCATTGTATGATGTAGCCAATGTAATAAACCCAACAAGTCCATAATCGGCGAGCAAGTATTTTCTTTCATATATGTGATAGAAAGGAGTAAACTTGCAGATCAACAACTTGGACCAAAAACAGATCTATGCGCTCATATCAGCTACCATAAAATTTCACTGACATACCTGTCGAGGGTTGCTCTGAGAAAAAAGTGAAAAGATCGGTATTGTTAGAAGGTCAGAGGTCAGCTTCAGGCAAGGGTCAAGTCATGGCAGCAGGAGTCAGATGGCTGTTGCTGGTGAATTTGAAGCCGTAGCTAGTAGACAGACAGCGGTAGGTTTAATAATCAGAGTCACTTTCTCTGGGAGCAGAATGCAGGTTCAGAGTTTAGAGGCTGGTTGGATCTGGAGGGTCGTACGGGGCTGTAGGGTCATCAGGAAAGGGATGGACGTTTAGTGAGTGGCAGACATGGACCAAGCGCCCTCCATCCTCCACACGGAGAAGGCGTAGCTCAGCCTTTCATGGGCCAGGTAGTTACAACTGGCCAGCTTGGCATCCATTTCATCGCTCTGGAGGACCTGGTAGAGAAAGTCGATGTATCTTGAAGCCAGTTTGAGGATCTGAATCTTGCTCAGTTTGTCTGAAGGCAATGTGGGGATGATCTTCCGCAGCGAGGCGAATGCGTCGTTCAGAGACTGCGTGCGTTGGCGTTCTCGGACATTAGCGATCACCCGTTGCGTGTGAAGGTCCTCGAAGGGTTGCCCAGGCACAGGTGATACCGTGCTCACGCTGGGCACTAGGGAGGCTGAAGAGGTTGATGAGGAAGAGGGAGAGCTCCTCTTGGGCCTCTTGGGGCAGGAGGGAGTGAGCGTGGACGGGCCCTCGAGTGACGTCTTGTCGTCCTGTGTTAGAGGTCCACCAGGCTCTTTCTTGGGACCTGTCAGCCGCTTCCGAGCACCCGCTGGTGTCGCAACGACGACGGGGCACTTGTTAGGGCGACGTTCTTGCTCCTCTTCACTGGGTAGGACCCCACCCTCGGGAAAGTCGCTACAAGACTGTTCCTCTCGCATGACGCTCGGTCGTCCTTGTCAATCCTTTGGTTCAATCCTATTTCACTTCTACTCTTTTGGCCCAGTTGTGGACAAGTTTACAAAAAATCACTGCAAAAAACAAGAAGGTGATCTCAAGAGGTTGACAGGATGTGCGGCCATTCATCTGGGTTCGTAAAAATCGCCGTCTCCTCTGCACTGTGTCTGGTAGCTTTATGTCAGTTCTTAAAACCTCAAAATCACTATCTGGTTGTCAGGTCTTTTATAAAGGCCAGTGCCTAAGTCTTCAGAAGCCCTTCCTACTTTGATTGGCGATTGGTTAAGAGCTGGATTGGTTGAGGGGTGGAGCCGCTCAAAGGAAACAGGAAGGCTATTCACGTCACGATTGGAGGACAGAGCCAGAGGGAGGGGCTGCGATCTAAGGTAGCGGGCAAAGACTCTGCTGTAGAGTTTTCTTGAAACTGTCTGAAGCATATTGGTTCCAGATTTCTCCTGAAACAAGCCTTTGGTCCATACACACCCCCTCCACCACTCCAACACCCTCCACCTCCTCTTTTTTTCCCCGGCACAGCCCAAGACAGACAATAGGAAGGAGCTGAGAAGCAGGCTTGCTGTTTTGCATGCCGTCTCTCAGTTGGCTTAATGGCAAGCGTAAACTGAACTTTATTTCAAACAAGCTGAGTGAAAATTGTAGAGCATGTTGTGTGTCTAAAAGCAATTCTCAGTCCTGTACTTGTATTTAAAAGTAGGACATAAGTCTGTTTCTGTGTATGGCTGATTGTGTCAAATTCATATGTGTGAATATCACCTGTGTGTGAATTAGGTTAGTGGGAAAAGTTGCCATCTCACATGAACATGATGTTTTAAATAACCAATGCATAAACACATACAAAGAAAATTTCTTATTAAGCATTTCTTAAAGCATCATATCAGCACACTATTAGCTTGAGTCTGAGGAGAGATTGGGGCTGGGAACTGGCTAAGACATGAATTAAAACATCACATCAATATTTTTAGCTTTATTTTGACCTATGACTAAATGCAACGTGTCAATTTAAATGAAACCAAACCTTGATTGTGTCCTGTCGTTGTGATTGTTAATTTCATTTCAGAATCTCATAACGAGCGTCCTGCTAAACTTAAAATTGGTTTCAGAACCAAAGCACATGCTATGAAATTCAACGACACAATGAATTCATTTCTGAACAGAATTGACGCTCTAATCAACAGTTAAAATGCAAACAATGGGCCTCATTTTTCAGTCTCTCTAGCAAATTTAGAAAACTGACAGATCTGTTATGTAGCCATGGGGTGATACAATCATTTCAAAAGAGAGCGGGACAGAACGTTCAGTGAAAGACCAAGACATTTCTGATCATTGACTAAGTGACCTAGTCATGTAACTGTATTCTATTTGTATTGTATTACTATTTTTCTTTTTTTGGTAATAAAGAACAGGACAGAACATCATACAGTTTCAGGATTAATCAGAAGCCAGGCTTTGGCTGAGCTGTGTGTGTGTGTTAGATCAGTGTTTCTCCTGTATCTAACATACCTGATTCAATATTATCAGCACATTAACAGAGGCCCCATGAGCTGAAATAAGTCCCAGATAAGGCGGAAATACATAATGTGCAGTTAAAAGGCTATTAGCAGTTTCAACTAGATACTATTCAAATATTTATCTGTGCTGTGATGAGACTCCTTTACCTAATTTGGTTTTCCTGGTCAACAATTGGCAAGCTTTTAAAAATTGCCAAATCTTGGAGTCCATCTTTTTATCAGCTTTTTTTCTTTCAATTAGCAAGTTTTTTTTTATTTATTTTTGGACCTGATTGATTGTAGGCCTCACTGATCTGAGTTTATGCACCTCAGTTTTTGAGGAAAAACTATATTTCAGGACAATTTTCTCTAAAAAAAAAGATGCATTTGGTGATTAGTGAGGTCTTAGTCACACTCACACTACCAAAACTGTTTAGCTGTATAAGCAATTTTTGTAGGCTTGTACTATAGGCCAAAAAATTACAAAAATGATCAAAAAACATTATTTTGGGAGGTTATTATACCATGTTTTCGTACAATGCGATAACATTAACTAACATTTTTCAGAAAAAAAGAAGGGGATCTAATGACAGGGTCACAATATGAGGTTTAATAAAGCAGAAAGTAAAACTTCATGCACATGCATGACAAAATTAACAACATTCAAAGTAAGACTTAAGACCATATACAAATCCCAATATTGAAATGTATGTACCTTATTACTCTAACATGAGTACAAATTAGATACGATTATAATAATTTAAAACCTGTAGAAACATCTTGGCCTGTCAGCATGTTTAGGTGGAACAGAAAATTAAAACAAAGTCAAAAATCTACTTTCATGGTCAGTCATCTTCTTTCTAGCACTTTTAGCAGCTTTGGGGAATTTTAATAAAAAAATTTATTTATTTAGCTGTTTTGAACTTGAATTTAATATTACAAAAGTAGAAAACAATATATCATGGGAAAATAAATATGAGCTTTAAAGCATGTGCTCTAACTTCAAAGCTGTGGTAAATTATATATATATATATATATATATACATATCATTAAATGTGCATAGAGTGACCCATTCCACACTGCTCCATTTTGTCACAAAGATTTGGAAGCACTTTCACTGGCATTTTAGCTTGTTTAGATTTGCACCATGGTGGTCCCTGTCAAAATCAGCCTCCGGAGCAAATCCGATCACATGTCCCTCCCACACCGCGCACCTGCGTCTGATCAAGACATTTATACACCACAACGTCACCGAAACTCTCTGACAGGAAATAAACAGCTTAGGGGTACCGGAGTTATGGAGAAACTATACGACGGCTGATATAAACAATGGTGCGCTGCGAGAGTTTTGGATAGGACTGGATTAAAATTGGGTCAGTGATAGTAACACAGGATCCCCTGGTGAAAGTGGTACTGGGGTCCACAAGCCTCTGCAAATCTCTGTCCTGAATATGAAGACCAGGGCACATAGAGGAGTGGTAGCACGTGCACACCACACAATATCTAAAACCGTATCAATGTTACAGCTGCTGACTGCAGTTTATTCTTGCTGGTAACACTTTAGTATAGGGACCTATTGTCACAAGTAACTAGTTGCTCATTAGCATGCCTATCATTAACATATTGGCTGTGTATTAGTACTGATGAAGCATATATTTTGCCTTATTGACCATATTCTATATGTTTAATCCTACCCAATACCAAAACTAACTTCCTAACTATTATTAAGCAGCAAAATACAAGTTATTGAGGCAAAAGTTGTAGTTAATGGTTTGCTAATAGCGAAAATTTAACCTCAAAAAAATGTGGCCATTATTTATTTTATAAATTGTTAAATGGGATATAATATGTGTAATGTGTTACACTGACACATCATAAAGTTATCATTTCTTTTAAGAGAGTGTGTTTTAAAATTTATGGCGCAACCCTTAATATTTTATGTATCCAACTTACATTAAAATTCAATTAAAATATGTAATGACACATCTTTTATGGTGAGCATTGTTAATTCCTGTATTAAAATTAATTCTGGTATTTTTGGGGGGAGGCATAAAAGTCATTAAAAAAAAACATCAGGGTGATAAAACTGTATACAGAAGTAAAAAAAAAAAGCCTTGTTGAAGGATAATTTTTTAGAAGGAAATGTAATTCTTACTTAACCCTCTGGGGTCTGAGGTGATTTTGGGGCCCATGAGATGTTTTTTTTCAGCAACTTAGAACATACTATTGACCAACCTGTATTTTTCTTGTAATCAGCAAAAACTGCTCTATAATAATATGTGACCAAAATAAATTTACATGTTTGCATTTTTTAGGAATAAAATATTATGTGTGGTTAGTAGGTTTTGTGAAAATAAAACTAGCTGAAATAAGGCCATTTAACTCACACTTAATTACATAAATTAATTTTAAGAATGCATTTTTAAAAAGATGATGCATATCTAAAGGTTTATATATGCCCAACCAAATGCAGAGTAAAAACAAAACAAGAAATAATATTGTAGACACTACCTGTCAGAAAAATATCAGAACATTTCACCTTTTTTTGACAAAACAAGTCAAATCAGCTACTAAATTGTCATACAGTGCAAATCTGAAGAAATTTGTGATATATATATAATTAAGATGCATGTACATGTATTCATGGTGAAAACATGTGAATTTTAACTTTATGGTTACACCATATGACATTAATTTTTGTTTTTCAAAACCATATAAAACAGCAAACACAAAGAGTGCATTTTTAATATTTGGTGCCTGTTTTAAACTAGATTTGTAAGACTTTTTATACGGACACTCTCACTGACCCATACACAAACCATGTGCCTTCATGCAGTTTTCTGCACCACCTTTCACATGTGCAAATGCATGCCAACCCAGCATTACCAGCACACACACATATAATGCATTAATCAATGAATATGCTATAACACAGTATATGATACTACAAACAGAACTAGGAAAGAAAAACATAAAAGAGAGCGCCGGTAAAAAGAACTGTTGAGTGTGAACCAGAGAATCTGTGGCAGGTTTGGTTTTCTTAGACCTCTCACCTTGCGTGCTACCACGTTGTTGCCTCAGTAACGTGGAGGAATTTCTGACAGGGAAAAAAACAAAAGCCCTGCTCTCAGAAAAGAAGAAAAAAGCGACTGAGAGGCCGAGAAAAAAAGCAAAGAGGGAAAAAGCAAAGCACTGGTCAAACAGAACCATATGGGAGAGTGTGGGGCTGGCTTTGATCTTGGCCCACCGCCTGATTGATGCTGCGCATTTCATTTCCTCGTCAAGGCCGTGACATAATGTTTCACTAACACTCCAGACCTCTCGCTCTCCTCCTCCAGCGCTCTTCTTTCTCCTCATCTCGATCTCCTCGTGCCTCTGATTCACCCTGTTGCCACCTCATCGTCGAGCGTTCAGGATGAAAAAGTTCATGCCTCGCTAAACAACGCGTCCATCGACACGGCAAAAGATTCCAGGCTTTGAAAAGACCATCAAACGTGACATGAGAGAAAGATGTGGTCAATACACGAGTCTTTCCATATCTGAAGGTGGACATCTGCGAGGCTTGTTTGATACGGCTGCGATGACCTCACTGTTGCTAGCGTGTGGAAAATGTCGTGTCATAGATGAAAGACTGTTGCAATCTGTGTTTGTGAGTTTGTTGCTACTACAGTGACAATGCAGACATAACAAACGTCCTTGTTAAGCCTCTATAAATTAACACTGGTATTAGGACATAATGGGATCAGATGAAAGTGCCAAACACTTGCAATGGTTCAAAAATATCCCTGCAGAGCCTCATCTTTTTTATTTTGAACATTGATCTCCTAGCTGCGAGTTGCGTGAAACTATCAAAACCAGAGGTGTTTTTAAAGATGCCTTGGAAGGTGTCCAAGATATTCAAATAAGTTTCAAGAGAATCGGCTCTTGGAGGGATTGGCATGGAAATATTAATGCAATGCATAACAATGCTAATGTGTTTGTTACTTTGTACTTTGTTTTGAGCATGTAAGAAATACTGCTGCTGCACATAAAACATAACTTAAAGACTCCCATAGCATCTATACAGGTGGAGCAGGGAAGGTGGAGGGTTTCTGAAGAGAAACACTAGCTGAGTATTTAAAGGCTGGAATACACTACACAACTTTTCAAATCTGAACATATTTGTAAAACACTGGACATTATACACTACACAAGGATCATATACTACCGGACTTTAAAGTTGTTCCTATCACAACAAACTCACCCAGAAACGTGTGCCTTGTTTCTATGAGATCTGCAACAAATGAAAACTAATTTATTCTTAATTCGTCCGAAAATATCCAACATGTTTGATTTCCTCTGACTGAACGTAATCAAAGTCTGAAGCTAAAAAAAATGGAGTCTGTGACCATCATATACTACCCAATTTTCAGTTAAATCTGTCAGCTTTAATCTGAAGACTGGCTCTGACTTTTCTCAACTAGCATTAACTTGTTCAGAAAATTGTGTTGTGTATTCAAGGCTTAAGGCTCCGTTTACACTCGTGCATTTTTGGTTTAAAACACATAACCTTTGCTATAGTTCCTTTGACCCTTGAAAACTAAAACTTTTCAAAATGCTGCAGAAACCATTTCAGTGTAAACAGACCAAAATGGAGACTCAGGTGCCCACATTTGCTCTCTGTGTAAACAATAACATCACACTCGTTGGTGTATCCATCGATATGTATAGATTCCTAATTTAATCGTTCCAAGCACACAGACCAATGCATATCTAAGGGTGAACCTGCATAAATGGTCATGTGAAATGCGTTTTCGGATGTGTAGTGTAGACGGAGATCAGTTCTGAAACGCATTGAAAATGCCAATGTAAATGATGATTGTTTTCATTTTGAGTTTCATGCTAGAACCTAACCATTTCTCACGAATAACTAGGACTTTTGTCTCAGTAAACGTCTAATTTAGTTAGTAAGGAAGCTGTTAGTTTAGATATGGAGTACTAATAAGCAGCCAATATGCTAGTAACAAGCATGCAAATACTAGCAATAATCAGTCCCTAAAGTGCTACAGAAACATCATATAGCAGTGTCCTGTTGAGTTAATAGAACGGTGTGGATCAGTGCAATCATAAATGCAGCAAAATGCATCTGATTTTTGTTTTTATAACAGAGTATTCGAAGATGAATTGGAACATTATGTTTTCACTCAAAGTTACAAAGGAGTTTTTCTTACGCAATCCCTAAATGAAGGTTGTGACATTCTGTTGTCCTTCTTTTTGTCTTCCCTCAAGACTGACCTTCGCTCACCTCTCTCTCCAGAGCTCTGGGTCACCTCCACACATCTGGGAGTCATTTCCTTCTGAAAGGACTCACTTCCTGTGGGCAGTCGCTTAACATGGAGGTGTTTCTAAAAGAGGTCATGGTGGGATCATCGAAAAGGTGAGACTGATCCAGTTCCAGGTCATGAGAAATCTAGGTCTGACCTCTACGCCAGGACAAAAAAAAGATGATTTAGCTTTGAAGCAAAAGTCCAAAAACGAAAATTTCTTTGATATTTACTGACCCTCATGTCATTCCAAACCCGTATGCTGTTATTTTGTCTGTCACTTTTTTTTTGTCAAGCTCCGAAATAAAATCACCTAAAAAAAAATATGCATGTAGAAGTGTCCACTATCAAATCAGCAGATGATAGAACATTTATTTATAAATCCATTATTATACATCGATACTGACTTTAATAAAATGAAATATCCTGATTCTCATATATTCTAAAAACAGCTTAAATATTAGTTGACATGCCAAAGGCATAATAAACTTGATCTTCATTTGCTGACCTAACATCAAAATAAAGCAAAGTCCCACGGCACAGGCAAAGTTTTAAAGATCTAAACAGAACTGTAAATTCTGATGGATATTGCATAAATAGCTTTGGGCTTTTGTTCCGCACACGCGGAATTTCCTTAAATTCGTTTTGAAGCTGCGTCTCCAAAGGACCTTTTAATGTCAGCATGGGCATCTGGTTTCTGCCCGATTCAAGATGGGTTCTTTTCATTCATGTCTTATGTAAATGCTATTGAACAAAAATAACCGCCAGGCCGGAGGATTCTTCCAATAACCCCATCACACCATATGCCCGCTCTCATCTTTACTGCTCTTAATTCACATCACTAATGCATCGCTTCAATCTTCCAGCAATGACGCTGATGAGCACAACATCTCAGCTAGCACATAGAGATGAACACAAGATTTATTTACTTTAAAAGACGGTTCCTGTTTTTAATTAAATGATAGTACATATGCAATGGAACTAGCGCTAATTTGATAACTACCATAAACTATCAAATCTGATATCACCAAAAGAGTGCTGTTAAATGAATGTTAATTTAGAGTGATTAATTACATTGAACGCATACACAAACATTAAAATGAGTGTAATTAATCATGTCAGCTGACCCTGAAAATTTCATGAGGATTCCCACCATCAGAGCAATTAGTCTTTAAAAATGTTGCAGCCATCAGTTAAAAATTTTTTAATAAAATCACATAAAACCATGTTTTTGCCCTTATGTTGTTCTAAACCTATATTCCTTTCATTTTTCTGTCTAACACAAAAGAAGGCAATTTGAGAAGTCAATAATAACCAACATCCTTCAAAATATCTTCTCAAAAGTAAGTGGTTTTGGATTTGGAAGGACATGAGGGTGAGTAAATGTTGAATTTGGGTGAACAGTATCTTTGAGTCCACTTTACAAACCTCTAATGACCAAGTCTGACATATAAGACACCATCAGACAGGCTAAACTACAAAGGATGAACGCAGCATTGTTTCCCTGGATGCATTGCTGCCTAGTGCACCTTTGTTTCAATTTTTTTCTTTTATTACAGCCTAGTTAAATTTAAGAGGTAGAACTGTGTGGTAGGTTGTGGGGAAAGGCATGGTCCGCCGGGCTCATGTTTGTTCCTGTGGGAGGAGGGGAGCCAGAAGTTGATTTAATAGCGTTTCCACTTCAAAGTGGCCGTTATTGCTGGGTTAGGGTCCCCTATTACCTGCACAACCCACGGAGGCTTTAACAAGCACCGAGGAAAGGAAAAGCCTCTTTGAATACTGAACCTCTGTTACAACCGGGTCTAAATGTGAATTACAATTACAATTCCTTATTATAACTGTGGCTAATTCCCACAAAACGTAAGCACATTTGCTTTTTGAATCACAGTAAAGACCTCCCAATAACTTGAAATGATGCCAGTGATATTTATTATTGACTAACCCTGATTCAGTGCCTAGGGTCTGTTGTTTAGTGTGTAGTTTACTTCATTTGGTCCACAGTATACTCACAGTTAATACTTTGTGAGAACCTTTGGACATATAATAAAGTCCACCTTGAAAAACTGTGGTTTTGTTTCACTTTAAACCTAAAAATAAACCAAATATGAAGAAATATTTAGAAATGTATGTGAATTTCTTTGCACAGACGAGCAGATGTTCTCGCTCCCACTGAAGCACAAGATGCCCGCTGGATCATTATCAAATCACGATTGTCAAGTTTTGTTCGTCAACTTAAATACAGACGTCATTATAGAAGAGGAGACACAAAATTCTGAAATTCCAGACTCAGCTTTACTTATTGTTACACTGATAATATAATCTTGTAACTTATGAACTAAAAATGCATTTTTACATAAGGCATGTTCTCAGATTTTAGACCCCACGTACAGAATTTATTTCAGCCTTTATGTAATGCACTAGAACCGTTGCAGTCCTTCAAAAAACAGCAGATTGATAATCCTTAAAGAAACACTTATTCTTTCAGTGTGTGTTGTAATGCATCAGAAATGTGTTAGACCACAAGATGGCAGACATGCATGACACTGAGAGTGGTGTTCTGCCTGGTGCCTTCACTCCCAGCTGTTCCTTAACTCCCAAGTCTGTGAGGAAAATGTACTAGGACTATACACCGACTGCTAAATGATGACTGAATATATGAACCCGGTAAAAAAATTTTAAAAAAACCAAGGGCCTTGATAAAAATGAATATATTTGAAATTTAAAACAAATGCACATTCTGAGCAATCCAAAAACTATAACTGAAATTAATATCTAAAATATAGCTTGTCATTTCGATTACATGTATTCCACATGCAGCATGAATGCGAGTTAATGATGATAAGGAAAATTCCACTGAAACACATTTTAATTTCATTTTCGTTTCAAACCGAGAGTGCACGTCAGATGAGAATTAGCATGATGGCTATAATTAAACCTGACGCACAAGTTTCGCATAGATCAATTTTGTATTGTTAAACTTCTATGATAATTCTATCTGAAGGGCTTTGCTTAAAGATTCCCCGCAGCAGATTCACATTCTTTTGAAGAGACAAGAAGACAACAGTGAGAGGGTTTTTCTCTTTGATCACAACACCTGGACGTCTCCCACAAATCAAACGAGAGCAGCTTACAGAAAAAAAGACTTCCGGTGGATTCGATATATCCTACAGATGGGCTGCTTTTCCTGAGAGAGCTTCAGTTGTCTGACTCATCCTTAAGAGACACTTTTGATAAAAGAGAGAGAGATTAGCTCTAGACTTTATGCACTTACACACTTTTTTATTCGTCTTTACGAGACAAGTATTTAAGCTTTGAAATAAAAGTATCGTCTTCCTCTGAATCTAATTTCTTCATCAAATATGTTGCTAAATGTTTCAACGCAATCAGATGCTTTCGACTGTGATCCCCTCTCAAAACGACCATAGCGTGACTGTGTCAGACCACGTCATTTTCAGACAGTCACATCCTTCCCTTGACAAAAGCACCAAACTTTTCTGGTTAGCGCGACAGGATGAAGCACTCTCAAGGTTTTCAGATGTGGCGCAAAGAGAGCCCCCACACGGAGGAATTAGTGTTTACTATAAACAAGGAGAAGCATAGCACATGTTCTTTGTGAAAAATTGCTTTCATTATTATTAATTTCCTCTGTTTTCCTTTTTCTTTCAAAGACCATCCAAATGTCCACCATTGAGAACATCAGCACGCATAGACTACATTTTTTCATGAAACATACTTTTTTTTCCCGTAAACATCATGTCGTTACTATAAAGCATTGGCAGAAAAATAATTGCATTTCTCGGCAATGTTGTCTTTACCTGGAATGTTGCAGGACAAGCTCAGAACAGGCTGTATAAGTAACTGCTTCTCAAAGCGACACGCAGAAGCACTTTTACTCAGTACCTGTAGACATGTCTCAAAGCAAACCCGAGGAGCGTCTAGCTTTGGAGTTGAGCTGTGCGATCTGTTTGCAGCTGTACCGTGATCCTGTGTCCCTTCCTTGTGGACACAATTATTGCTTGGGTTGTATACAAAATGCTGCCAGCGCAGAGGATCCCAAATCCTCAAAACGGTGCCCGGAATGCAGGGAAGAATACAGTAGCCCAGAGACGCTTCCCAAGAACTTCAAGCTTAGCAGTATTGTGGATGGGTTCCTGGTGGCCACGACAGGTGGCGGTCTGAGAGGAGGCCCTGCGGTGCCATGCGACCAGTGTCTGGACAACCCTGTAGCTGCGGTGAAGTTTTGCACACGCTGCGAAATGTCACTGTGCCCCGGCCATCTCAAAAAACATGAGGAACGGCACCGCTCAGTGCACGTCTTAGTGGAGGTGCCCACGGAACGGGATGGGAAGAAGTGTCCGGTGCACCTGAAGGTGACGGAGTACCTGTGTGCGCAGGAGCGTCTGTTTCTCTGCTCCGAGTGCTTGATGGAGGGCACTCACCAGCACCACGAGGTGCAGACGTTCGAGGTGGCCAAAGAGGAAATGAAGAGAGTTCTTGAGGAACTGGGGAAGTCTGTGTCTGACAAGCTACAGATTACAGAATCTCTGGTGAAAAGTGCCAGTGAAGGTCCTACAGACAAGGCCGAAGATAAACTGGTGGCCAGAGCAAACATACTGTTGGACAACATGAGTACGCTTATAAGCACATACAAGGTAAGAATGAGGTAAAATTATGCTACTAGTTCAAAATGTGCTAAATGTGGACGCAATCACTTTTGGTTTCAGTCCACCCAGGCTCATTGGAAATACAGGTTTAGCTGCTTTTACACCAAAATTACCCAGAACAGTTTGTCCCAGAAACATTTTCCTTCCTAAAGTACTGAAGTACCATGAAGAATAAGTTAATAGTCTGGTGGCATTTCTTAATATCAAGTACACACATTTCTGACTTTTAATTCTGCAAATATTGAGTTTTAAAGTGCCTCTATGATAGATATTTGAAAATGAGCTTTCATGCAGTGTGTAACACAGCTCTAAGTCATAAAAACATCATGCAAAGATTTAAATTTGAAAGTGCACCGTATATAAAGCTTTTGTCTCTCGAAGGAAAGAGTTGATTCTAAATCATTAAAACAAGACTTTCTAAAAAATGAATTCCAAGCCCTTTGATGTTCAGGTCAGCATGAAACATTGGCATATTCCCATGCACTTGTTGGTCTTTTTGGGTTGGTCTAAATGAAAATGCAAATTAATTTTTCACCACTAGGTGCTGTTTCCCTGGTAACGCTGTACACAAAGCAGCACTGAGCTCACAAACACTGCTTTATTAGACATTACAGACATAATGAGATGAAAATTATGCACAGATTAGCGTCATGCAAAAGAGGTGTTCAACCTTCAAAAGCATGCATTTTCATTTGTTGTAAATTTGTTTTGAAGTCATTGCACAATATTTCACAATGCTCGATCATACTAGAGGTTTCACGGCCTCTAGTATTTAATTGGAAAATGCAGGGTTTTTTGTACATATAGGTTTTTTTGAGTTTTGCAGAAATGTAGATAGAGGTACATATTTTATAGGTATTAGTAGTGATGCCAAAGAAATGTCACTACAACTTATGTTGAGACCAAGAAATCTACACCACTGCTTATGACATACAGTCATGTTGGGGTATAGCATTTTAACGCTGTTTATATGTGATGTTTTAAGAGTCGTATGAGCACTGTGATGAACGACGAGCTCCATTCGCGGAACAAAAGCTGGCAAGCCGTTTTATGTGACTTGGAGGGTTGTCTACATCAGCTGCAGGAGGCCCAAAAGTGTACCGGTGAGGTTCTCTCTCAATCCTCAGATTTTCTCTTCATCCAGAACTACCTCAACGTCGAAGCAAGGGTCCGCCAGGCCGCAAACGTCACCATTCCTGCTCCACCTTCCAAAGAGTCTTCCAATGCCAAGCAGCTGCGCTCGAGCCTACGTACAGATGCCTTCCACGCAGAGATGAGCCTTCTGTTGGAGTACCTCCACGGCATGATGAACCCTCTAGACCTGACCTTCAATGCAGCCACAGCACATCCTAGCCTTCTGCTGTCCAGCGATCTCAAAACAGTCAAGCAGTGTGCCGGAGTTAAGAGCAGCACCTCTGGAGATCAGAGCGAGCGCTTCTCCACGGCCACTCAGGTCATGTGCTCCCAGGGTTTATCCACAGGAGTTCACATGTGGGCAGTGGAGGTCGGTCCTGGGTGTATGTGGTCTCTGGGACTGTGCTATAAAAGCATCCCACGAAAAGGTGATCACAGCAGGTTGGGGCATAACACTAGCTCCTGGAGGTTGCAGTGGAAAAACAAGAAGCTGACGGCGTGCTCTGACTTGGCTAATGTGGCTGTAGGTGAAGGGCTGGTCCTGCCTCCAAAGAAGATTGAAGTGACCCTGGATTATGAAGGAGGAACTATTGCATACCACAGCTCAGGTCAAGGAGGGCGAAGGCAACACCTTCATACATTTAGCGCCGTGTTTAAGGACACAGTGTATCCTGCATTCGCCATCCACTCAACTTCGGAGGAGTCGTGGATAACTCTTCTGAGCGGAGTCTGACTGACACCAGCACGCTTTCATTTTCACTCTTGCTTCATTCTCCTTGTACTTTTTCCATTCTTTATGCATTATTACATGGCATTGTTCAGGAATTTCATGCGCATTTTATTTACTAAAGATAAACAACTTTGTCAGTTTCTGGATGTATAGTGAAAATGTTGGTATGATATTAAATTCTTAATTTAAAATGTTAAACAAATAAATACCAACAAGTTTTATAATAATCAAGAAATGTCGTTACTGATACAATTGGAAATACCTTGAAAATGTAAATATTTGTTGCAACCACAATTACAAATGTACTTCTTTTAAACTGTGAATGAAATGCTTGTGCAACAGACATACTGTGAGTATTGGAGAAACTGAATAGGTTTTGTTTAAATGTTACTTCGAAGTATAGTACATAAGATGTGAATAGGATGAGACTTTTATGAAAGTAGTCTGCACATAGTGCGTTTTATCCAGAGGTCAGATCAGATCTTTCTTTCTCTGAAAAACAATCAGATTAAGAAACATGAACATTATCAGTGCTTTTCAGGTATATGTCGTAAGAGTCTTGCTTGTAGTTTCATTTGAATGAAAGGTACTGCCAGTAAAACTGCCAGTGAAAGAATGCAAACTATGCATGCACATGATGAATGGGTACATTAACACACATGCTAAAAACCACATTGTTCAGGGGCACACTGTATGTGCTGTTTTACAGATAAGATGAAGTTGTACTAAAAACACTTGCAGCAATGTTCTTTGTGTATACCGTGGTCTGTATGCCTTCACACTGAACAGAAATAAAAATAAACGTACATCAGCTTGTCCGGTAAAACAAGCCATACTTGTTCATACTTTCTTATCACATCATTTAAATAGTTTTGACTCAAATCAGTCTGATCTGACATAATTCACACACACACACTGCATTTTTTTATGAACTTTGGCACTAACTCAGACATTCCTGCATGTGCAGAATACATGCTGTGTTATGTATGAGTGGATTACTGGAGGTTCTTGAATTATTCAGATTCAAGCTTTGTTAGAAATATTAATTAACTCATTTGGTCTGCCAAATCACTTGAACATTTTTTCTTAGTAATTAATTTAACTGATATCTCTACCGTATGGTTGAGCTTATTTTAATAAAGAATAAATCTATTAAAAGGAAGAGATGAGAGAGATTTTTTTCGCTGCTGTATCGGCCCATCCGTCTGCAGTTGCCATGAGGTGTCTGGGTATTTCCAGTTTTCATGTGACACCAGCAGTTTACAAACTTCAGTTGGTCACACAGAAGAAAAACACTGCCAGTCACTCATCAGATAATAGGGTCAATCAAGCAATCAGTGAAGTAGGGATGAAACCATTATGTTGTTGTGAATAGGATAGGGGTAAAAGAACAGAAATATAGCAAAATATATGAGAAATGCACAAATGTTTATTCACCGTCATTATCCAAAGTCATGAGTGACCGTACAGTTGATATGTCAGTAAAAAACATGGAGTAGCATCTGCGGCTAAATATAGTAAGCCTATTATACAGACGCTTAAATATAATTTTTTTTCTTTGTGGACCCTGAAGGTTAAGAAATGCACCCAAGCTTCTGATAAAGTTAAAGGATTGTTTATTATTGCAAAATATCTCACCAAATAGTTCTGTGAATTTAAATTAAGTTTTACCATGGACTGACTTCTCCACTGTACGGTTGAGTTACATAAAAACCTCAATTAAAAAAAAATGTGCTGGACACTATTTATTAGATGTCTACTAATAAGAATTTAATGTTAAATATTTTTTCCACTGGCTCCTTTTAGGGGTGAAAGTTAATTGTCAACATTATTTTATCTACAACAGCACCATCTACTGGTTACAGCAAACTGATTTCTTTCTGATCAGTTCCTCACTTGCATTTATAAACTGGTTATAAAATTTTTAAATATTAAACTGAAACATAAAAACAATGTTTGTCCGTCAGACTACATAACATGTGTAACGCTCAGCAGTAGTAAGGAGGAAGAGGCAAGCAGGTAAGTTTAACCATGTTTATTGAAATGTTAGTGAAAGTCTTTGCATGAACTGAAGTCTTTGTTCTCATTCTTTTCCAGGTTGTGGTCGTGAGGGGACAGACTTCAAGACGACGGTCTGCAAAGACAGTTAAGG
This sequence comes from Enteromius thamalakanensis, assembly GCA_032357475.1. Taxonomy (NCBI): domain Eukaryota; kingdom Metazoa; phylum Chordata; class Actinopteri; order Cypriniformes; family Cyprinidae; genus Enteromius; species Enteromius thamalakanensis. The sequence continues at coordinate 2,541,882 of JAUCMT010000054.1, read as the reverse complement.
AGCAGATGGTAAGTGGACACAGGAATGTCTGTTGACAAACTCACAAGAGGTCTTTATGCACAATGTGCAGATAGTCTTTGGTGCTCGTGGTGCATTTCGTCTTTGGTGATCGTGGTGAAGGTGAGTACGTGGTTTCAGGTAGGTAGATCCAGATAAGTAATTCCAGTGGTTTAAATCTTCTGAAGTCCAGTGGAAAGAGTCACTATAGGAGCATAAACTCAGTGTAGTTACCTCGATCACCGACCCTGTGTGCACTGAGAGCTGCTCTTTTAAGCAGTGAGCTTGATTACACACAGGTGTCGTAGATGACCTAATTAGGTCACAGCAGTGGCATGAGATCTGACTGCACTGATCCCAGTGCAGTCCTGGCCTTACAACATGTTCAAACACAGATATGACATAACAATGGTAATACAGCAGATGGTAATAACTGACTTGTTATCAGGTCTGATGTGCCATAAGGAAAAGACATTTTACAGTTAACCATTAACTTCATACGACTTTAACCCCGAAAGACCGCAGAATAGAACATCAGCAACACGAACGTAAGTGAATAAACTTTTAAAATAAAAGGTTAGTGTGTGTGGTCCAGTTTTAGATAAGTAGCATGTGTGTGGGTGTGTGTGTGTGTGCACATGCTTTCTGATTTGTGTTATATGCTGATTAATGTAAAAAAAACTTAGTTCTGAGAAATGTTTGTGTAATATATGTTTGGTTCTAAATATTTTAGTGAGTGTGTGACATTGCTTTATTAAAATATTTGAAATGTACGCCTTGTTTACTACAACTGTGTATTTTGTCACTTTTACACAGACACTAGAGAGGATAGTGGTACAAAATGAGTGACATAGATGACGATAGCGAAATATACTTCTCAGTTAAAGTGAGTATTGCAATGGTGTCTAATTGCCAACAATGTTGTGTCATTTATTAAGTAATGCTCTAAATGTGTTACACTCTCAAAGCTGCTCACTCACATGGGGTTTGTGGATTGCATGTAGTTTTTGGGTCGTATCCAGGTGGTCCGTCCAAATGGGATGCAGTTTCTGACAGATGCAGTGCAAGCCCTAGAGGTAATAAAACCATAAATGTCACTGTACTGTAGTCATTAAAGATAGAAATATTATATAACATGATCCTTTGTCCTATGTCCCATATTACTTCCCTTCTCTTTTAGGATCCAAACATGGATGAGAAAATGAAGAAAACTAAAGTACATCTGTTTCTGACCAGAAGTGCTATTGATATTCTAGAGCATAAAACAAAGGTGTGACTCAAGGACTATGTACTCAAACTCAGACAGTGATACACATGTGTACGATGGAGAATAACCGTCATTCACTGTCTCTCCCTCTCGTTTTCTCAGTTCATGCTGTACTCCTGCGCTCTGCCGTCTGTTTCTTTCTGCGCCGTACATCCGACTCAGCCCAAAATACTTGGCTTTGTGGCCAGACACCCAGCGGCGGACATGTACCACTGCTACATCTTCCAGAGCAAGAAGTTTGTGAGTTCTGGAACCCCTAGATGCATCACATTTCATAGGCAGTGATGCTTCTAGTTTACCCGTTACTTTCATTTACATTCAAAATTGTGAGTCCCTTATTAGTTTTCTTAGCTTATTTCCTGTTGCATCGTCTGCCTGGGAGTCCCTGAACTGTTATAAAGGCAAGTCAGTAGCAAAAACTTTGGCTTTATAAAGAAAATATACTCAAAGTCGAGTCCAAGATAGTCAGTTCCACCATTTTTGAAGAGTCTTGATGTTACTTTTCCCTCCGTAAAACTGGATACTGGTAACAGCTACTGTAAGTAACAACACTGACCCTGTTTTGATGTAAAAGTAAATGTAGATGAGTAATCAATTGACCCTTTGCCAAGAGATTGATTGACAGCTGATCTGACCAATCATAACACCAAATAATTTTGTCCAAAAAAACAAATTAGACAGGAAAGCAAGTTAACGACAGTGGAATTCAACTTGAAAAACGGTGTGTGTGTGTGTGTGTGTGTGTGTGTGTCTGGATAGACTTCTTACTTTGGTTGAAATAAGATCCCCTCCGATGTTTATTTATGTTTATTTCAAGTAATAAATAGTAAAGAAGAAGATATCAGTTCACCTGCCGCTTGAAGTGAAGTGCTACAGTTATCTATCATGACACATTAAAGAGCCACACAATTTAGGGTTTGAATTTCTTACAAAAAACGAAAACATTTAAAAAGGCTGAGACGATGTTTTGCACCAGAAGTAACCTACTTTGGCCCATTGTAATTTTCCTTTTTACTGCAGGGCAGCTATTTTCTATGCAGACAACAGACACAAATACAGCTCCATCACAGTGAACAGGGACAGACTGTAAATCTCTAAAAGTGTTTGTCAAGTTTAATAATAGCAATAAAAATGAAATAAAATCATAAAGTCCAGTTTTTAACTCAAACCATGAAAAATCCAAAGTAACGATGATTGCATTCAAGCTGCACATTTATACTGAACTATGACCCTAGTGCATGCTTTAATGGTTGAGCTATGAGAAAGCAAACCAGAATTACCTTTCTATTACAAGCCACTATATTCTCCTGTTTTGTGTTCTTACACTATTTTTAAAAGATTGGGGTCAGTAAAATTGTAAATAAATAAACGTATCATTTAGCAAGGAAGCATTAAGTTGCACACCTTCTATTTCAAATAAGTGCTGTTCTTTTGAACTTTACATTCATCAAAGTCACAGCAAAAACATATTAAGCAGCACAGCTGTTTTCAACATTGAAGAAAAGCTTACAGACATAAAGTCAGACATAAAAATCATACTATTTACACCACAGCACCACCTTGCACACTGTTCCAATATTAAATCTCACCTTAAACTCTTTTTTAAATTGATCTGAGTTGTTTTCTTTCTTTCAGTCCCATCTGCTAGTGTCTCTCATTGGTGACACCTTTCGGGCTTATAACCAGGATGAAAGTCTACAAGGCAACCGTGACCTGGTGGTGGAGGCCCTGAGACACAAGGTGACCATAATACATGACAGAAACGCCTAAAGCTCAACAAATTTACTGCGTCTTAGCAACACATGACAAGATAAGGTAGCACACAACGCCGGTACAGTTCATTCAGTTAAATATGAGTTGTATTTGGAGTTAAAAACATAGAAAACTAAACTAAAAATAGATTAGTACCCGCAAACAGCGACTCACACAGTCAAAAAGTGATTTATTGGCCTTCCAAAGGCTACAAGGAGACATTGGGTTGTTTGTTGCTGTTGTTTAAAGCACAGTGGCTTTGACTGAGGAGTGTATGTTTAAATGCCTAAATCATCTAATATCTCCCTCTGTTGTTCAGAATAAGGTGCTGGAGCGAGAGAATGCAGAGCTGAAGAGGAGACTGCAAGCCAATGGAGAAGTGGGTTATGTGTCAGGCTGTGAGCTGAAACACATTATAAAGCAAGTTTATTATGTTTACACAGGGCCGGCCCATGGCATAGGCAGTATAGGCAAATGGTAAGGGCGCTGTACATTCAGGGGGCGCCAGAAATGGAGGGAGAAAAAAAGTTAATATAAAAATATAAAAAGTTAATTTAATTTATATTATTTTGCTGTTTTTCCGATTGGTGATTGATAACGAAAGTGGCTCGTGTGCGTGGTCACATAAAACTTGCATTTAAAAGTACACTTAAAGCTTTCTATAGACATGTGTCTCATGTCTGTGTGTTATGTTTTCGTGGAGTTCCAGCTTATTTTAGTGATGCCTTTCTAATAAAAGTCGCGGAGAGAACAAAGAAAAAAATGCGCACACTGTTTATTTACCTTATTTTGCAAAATCACACACTTTTGTTTTTACTGAGTGAACTCAAAAAAAGTAGACACCTATCAGATTCGAAAGGTGTATAACATTTATTTGTGTGACCCAAGTCAACAGTATTCTAGTGTCTTTTGCACTGAAAAGAAGAAAAAAAAAGACGTGACCATTGACTTCAGTCAGCGCTTGCAGCCGGGTGCATTATGGGTATTTATTTAGAGTTTACTTACTTTTTGTGTAATTAAGCAAGACAGTTGGGTTTTTGTATTAATGATGTTGTATGTGTTATATTCAAGTTAGTTTGAGTGGGTTTGGTTCATTTGCAGGCCTGTTATATAAAAGTTTAAGAGTAACTGTCATGGAGAGAGGTGTGTAGGGGAGTGACATGATCCTGATCCAATCAGGACCATGCGGTATTAGGACTTGAGTGCCATGTAAGTTTATCTGCTGAAGCAAATGCATTTGCAACTACTAGGAGATTAATTATTTTTATACTACATAAAAATCTAGTTTTGCGTTGTGATTACGCAATGACGTCATCACGCAAAGTAATATGTTAATAAGAACCTATTTATTGTGCATCTGGATGTAATGTTTTAATATAGTACACGGCGCCTCAGAGTAGAGACTTGACGGGCTTACGCTTGTCAGATACTATGTGATGACGTCACTGATATGCAAATTTGTGCATTTAGCTACTTTTTGGGCAGACTTTAGCTACTTTTCATTGGAAATAGTTGGCAACACTGACCCCCCACTTTTGGTATACTATAAGAATACTCCATCATTTATATGAATGCATTATTTTAAATCCTTCATTATGTTTTTTTTTTTTTTTTTCAGAATGGTTTTTTGACTTGTCCACCATCTTTTCCCATAGAGTTCGTCACAAAGCATTCTGGGATCATCTTCATGGAGGACTCATGAAATACTGACTAATGCTTAGATTCCAGTGAGAAAGAATTGCAAAGAATGTTGTTAGGATGAAAGCAAGAATTTCACAGGAGCCATGTAGTATTTAATATGCAAAGACAACTGAATATTTTCCTCTTGAGGACTGCATCTAATGTATGGAAATTTATTTCAATTGATGACTGTAAAGCATCTCTGAACTACTTTCTAAACTCTTCCCACAAGCCCTGCGGCGTCTCCCAAGTTTTCCCCTCTCATAACATCTCTCACGTAACTCATGTGAGAAATGTCTCGCATATTTTGCAAATGAATAATCCTAAGGGAACCTAAAACTATTTAAGAACTTGTTTTACTCATTAACCGATTCGTGACTCATTGGTCATCAATGGGGTCTTAAACAAGCTTCCTCAGAGTTTGTAAGCATCTATTTTTGAACATTACTCACTAAACATGAATCAATGTTTGAACATCTTTCAGAAGTCTTTCTACTTCAATATGACTTTGAAAGTTTGAATTCCCCACATTGTTTCAGCTCAGAGCGGATCAGATATAAGTGGTTCTTGACTCTCTGGTTCCAGCCACTGGAGTTTTGTAAATTTTCCCAGTTCTCCCAGTACAAAAGAGCCCATTAAACACACATGAATGGTTAGTGTGTACACAGAGTTGTGCGGAATTTAAAGAAAGAGATCTTTCATAGGAGATACACAGCTTCTCTTTCTCTTTCATTCTCTTTCCTTGTCTTTCTTTCATCAGCAGATGCTTGTTGGTTCGCTCTGAAATGGAGATGAAAGTCTAACACGTCTAGCTCTATCATCCAACTCTTTATGTATGTGTGTGATAAAAACTGTACATTTGCACATGTATGCATTCATATGTGAGAGTATGTGTGTGTGTTCAAGAGAGGGGTTGGGTCTCATCGATCCAGTGTATTTAAGAACGCAGGGGCAGAGAAGCCAACCCCCCTCAGGGCTGGAGACACCCTCCAATCAATATCCAGAAAGATCAGCCCTCCTGCCTGGAGCACAACCTCTCTCTCTCTCTGTCTCACACTCACACACACACACACACACACATTGTATCATAATTGTGTGGGTCTCTATTTGGCCAAAAGTGCTGCAGGAAAAGCAAATAATATGAAGAAATTTGAACCTCAGGGCTATGTGGAAAATTTTTAACATGAATAACATTTTATTTCATGAATTGAGGGAATTATAATTCAAAGAGATTTAGCAGAAATTAAGTGTAATTCCATGCATCCATCCATCCACCCACCCACCTACAGTATAATCTAACTACAGTATAAGTGTATCAGTGTGTATTATGAGTGTTTTAGTGTGTCCATCCATCTGTATATCCAAGAATTTTAAAACTATCTATCATTCGATCTATTAGTGCCTCCTCATCCATTTCATTCTTCATTGTGTCATGTTTTCATTAATTTAAATTCAGAAATGCAAAATTTATAGTAGAGTCTGATTCTGAATGTCCCTGTAAGACCAGCAACAGAGGGTTAACATAAAACAGGATGCTAAGATTTTTTACATTTTCCCCAGAATCCTTGGCTGACTGAACTGGTATAAATGCAAGTAACAACCATGCTTCATGCTCTGTGTGTTGCTGTATCTCATTGTTGTGCTATTCCACTCTTAAAAATCAACTCTGAGGAGCATTAAGGCATTCACATGCAGACCGCCTGACTTTATGGTTTGACAGAGGTCATTAGCTTGTGGCAGACCTTTGCTCAATCATTCAGGAAACCGTGCCGTGTTCTGCAGAGATTGTGGTGTGTGGTGAATGTTTTGTACATCGCCTATGAGAAAGATTTTCCCATGAAGCATTTTTTTTAAATTGAGAACAAAGGGCGTCAACATCTTCTCCTTGTTAGGAAATGTCTTGAGACGAGTATGTATGAGACATATTTGTAGTTTCCCTTTCAATGGTTTAGATGTTTAGTTAATTCCTGTGGAAGATGGACTGAGATTGGCGGAACATTTGGTGTAAACACGTTTTATAGTGCCAGAGGAGAAGTGATGAAATATCCATTTATCAAAATGTCAGAGATCCATTAACAATATCTGATGATAACAGTCAGCTTGACTGAGAAACCAACGCTGAGGTCTTCTCTGTCTCTTTCACTCTGTCCATGTGTCATCTTTCTCTTCAGTTGAATGTTTCTTCTTAACCCTTTTGCAGTACTGTCAATCATTTGGCAGAGTACATTTTCTGTAAGTACAACCTGTGAGCCGATGATAAGATGCTATTTTTTGTCTTATCTGTAAGTTTTATTTAAAAATACATTAGAAATGCAATGCAGTGATTTGTAATACTAAAATCTTGAGTAATGGCTAAAATTAAAACCCAAAACAGTTTTTTTAAATTATAATATGTTACTGTTGTAGTATATTTTTGATCAAATGAATGCAGCCTTGGTGAGCACACAAGACTTCAGAAATGTCTTACTGACTTTTAAATTGTAATGCATGAAATGAATAATTTCCTAAGACCTTTGAGGAAATAACACTAGCAGTGTAGCAGTAGCAGTGCAGAACTTTTCTCATTAATGGACAACTCAGCCGTTTGATACATTTTGTAAAGAACTGCAAGACGAATAATAAAGTCAAATCACGATTTAAGACCAAAATGTTCAAACAGAGCAAACACAGGCAGACTGTTTGGAAATTAAGAAGCCTTATGCTACTGTGTGTCCTCATTTCATCAAATAATGGCTGTTCTTTCTGTGCTTTCCAGGCTGTTACTCCTGGAGGCGAGGTGAGGAGGTGTGGAGTCAACTACAGTCTATGTAAGCAGACTATTTGAAACCTGAGTTTCTTTTGCAGGACTCTTCCTGCTGCTGCGCTGTATCTGGGCAGTGCAGCGAACGTGTATGTTAACCCTTATACACCTGAACATGACATTTTTATTTCAAAACACTCTCTTTTCATAGATTTTCTAGCATTTTTCAAAGATACTTCCAAATTTACACTAATGTTTAAGAAAGTAATAAGCTGCATCAGAAAATGTGTCTCTTTAGGTATTTTAGGTTTTTGAGTATATCTATAATATCTATTGGTACGATATTTCACATAGCTATATTTACAAAAAATAAAAAAAAAGCCAAAAATGTGTAAAAACATCCATAAAGTCTATGATTACAACAACAACAACCTTTTTCAGAAAACTACATTGTCATCTGAGGAGGTTAAAGAGTAAACAAGTTTTCTTTAACTCTTTTTAACTTTAAATTTTTTGCCCAAAAGTTGACTGTTGGAGTTATCTGCTTTTGCTATAAAATTTTCAATATGTAAAAAAAAAAAAAAAAAAAAACTTTTAATGAACTTTAATTTTGTAAATTAGTAAGTTATTGTTACTTAATCAAAACAACCGAACTGCAGTTTGATTGATATGGAATGACTGAAATGCACAACACAAATGGAGTTATAGGTTCCTGCAAATTATCTCTTCATATATTACTGTTTTCAAAGTCATCGCTACACTGTAAAATATCATTTTCAAATGTATCAACTTCTGAAGCATTTTATTAAAATCTCAAATAATGCAGTCTCAGTGTGGACAGAAGGCCTATCATTCATAGTTAATGTGATCAACTACAGACATAATAATAGGGGCTTTCACGCAACTTCACGAGTTCACGTTTCCTCATTAGTGAAAGTAAAAGCAAATTTGGCGTGCTGTCTGGGGAGCGAGCTGGGAGAATCGACAGACTCCGAACCATGACGGTTTGAACCCTGGCTTCAGTGTTCAGTGGTTCGGCTAAGGAGGAGATGGGGAGGAGGAGGGGTGCACAAAACCGCGATGCGGATGTAGGAGAAACGGGTTTATTTATAGTGGGAAGGAAGGATTTGATTGGGTGATCTTAACGAGGAGATGGATTAGATAATGCGATGCCAGCCGCGATTAATTTGTCCAGTGCTCCTCCTGAAACTATGTTATTATCAAAACATTCACTTAGTTTTAGGAACTATCCAGAATGGTGGTTCCTGAGAACCGATTTCCCCATGCGACCATTTTCATGATTGCACTGTGTTTATTCACAGCATTTACAAATGTCAGTAACCAGCTCACTGATTTGTTGTGGGCCTCATTGACTTGATGCACCTCAGTTGTGAAATTTTATGCAAGTTTACTCCAAAACAGGTGCATAAGCTCAGAATCCAAATAGAGTACAAAATGGGGTCAAAATGATCCGAACACAACATTGGTTCAACATTGAACACTGCTGTCAGTTCTGTGAACTCTAGCAGTATTTGTTTGCAGATGCAGCTTGCTTTGATATAGTATTGTGGTAATATCATCCATCATTTTTACATGTGGCTTAATGTGTTTGCCACTGAATATTCTCTCACATGCACAAACTGTAAATGATTTTTTAAAAAAGGCTTTAAATGTTGCAGAGCTTTTAGTAGTTTGGTGAGTCATTTTGAAAGTTGTTCGTTTTGTGGTGTGTGTGTGTGTGTGCATCCTACACTCTCAGGAGTGTGGGACAGAAGTGTGGTTTCTGTCTCAGTAATTACTTGGCTTTTCCATGCCAGCATGCCTGGAAACACATCAACACATTCCTACCCTCTCTCTCTCTTTCTCTCTGTAGCTCCTTTGTTAAAAATATATAAACTCCTATACTTATTTTTGCTAAACACTTCTCAGCTTTCATACGTTGTTAAATGTCTTATACCATTATCGTCCTCTTTACTGTGACACCTATTTTTCACTTCAAATTCTTCAGCCCAAAAGTGTGTGTGGGTGTGTGTTAAGAGGAGGGCCTAAAACCATCAATTGCTTGATTTCACATCAGTGAATTTTTGAATGCCATAATTGTTTTCATATAAATCGAAGGAATATTGATTAACCCTAACTCTACCCTAAAGAAAAACTTTCCTTCTTAGACGTCGCTAGAGGGAGGTTTTTCAGGTTTAGCAAACTTCTGGGGACAATTTTGTCCCTAAACTATAGCTTTTAACCCCCCACAAACACACACACACACACACACACACAGCGCTCCTGTTCCTCATTAGGCAGAAGGCTCTTTCATGGTCAGGTCCAATAAAACTTGAATGCGTCTGTCTGGAGCAAACATGGGCAGAGAAGCTTATTTGTGAAATTATTGCAGCACAACCCCGTAGCAGATCTTCCGCCACCTGCCACGACAACCACTCCAGCTCTACAGGGGCTAGACCACTTTACCCCACGTCAGCAAACCCACGTCACCCTTCAAATATTATTATATAATTCAGATTCATTTCAGATTGAGCTTGATTTCCTGCAGCAGAGTGGCTTTTTTCTGGATTCAGAACTAAGATCAGCTGAAGTGTTATGTGATTGTTAATTTATTCATTACTTGGATGTTTAAATTGCTTTGCAATAATTCTAAAAGTGACTTTTTGGCTCATTTATGACTTGACGTATATGATGCAACTTGCATCATACGTTGTGCGTTGAGTCAGAAGTCATCTGAGGAGCTGGTTCCTTGTTACAAAAAAGTGTTTATATTTACACTTTATTTTTAAAGTTAATTTACAGTGGTTTCAATTAATATTTCTATTTTAACTATTTTAACCTTTTTTTACTTTTATCAGCTACAAAAAGTAAAAGCATCTTTTAGGAACCTGTGTGACCTCAACAAGTCTGAATCTGCTATATTGTTAAAATTAATCAGGCTAATTTTCTGAATATTAGAGTTTTATAATATGCTAAATAAATGTTGCTTCTCAAATTCAGCCTCAATTCACTCTGGCAGCCTGTGCATGAACACAGAGTATTCTGTCAAGCGTGAGGGAGAAAGAGAGCAAGATGCCATTTCAGTGAATAAACTCATCTAATCTACACAAGAATAGCAGCAGTGGTGGCATATCCTCTCCCACAGAGTCAGAACTCAGCTAAGCCCAGCTGAATTTCATGGTGCAGTTATTATCAAAGGTCCATCAGATTTGCTGGTCTTGACCCATATGCTGCTCTGACGGTGAATGAGGCTGTCTAGTGGCATTTATGTTTGTTCAGCTTGGTCTCAGTGAGTCAGGTCTTCTGGGAGCTGAAAATGCAGAATGCAGTGGTTTGGGACCTGTATTCTGGTCTGTCTGGTCATGTGATCAAAGCCTTTTGGAAGCCTAACTGACTCATCCATGCCCACTCAACTGAATGGTCATCATAACATGACATGTCTGTGATGTCACAAAATAAATGCAGTCACCCTGAAACAGAAACTGAGTCTCTAAATATGAATCATCCCTCTTTAATTAGATTTTGAGATATTCATAGAAACATGAACCAAAAAAATATTGATAAAGAATCAGAGAAAAAATCTCACAATTAAGTTATAATTTATAAGGTACAGTAACACAAAAAAAAAAAAAATTCTAAAAGAATTGCACTTTAATAACATCTACAACTTGTAGATTTTTTTTACTCTAAAGACTAAATTTAACTGCTTATCAATATTGGATATGTTTTAGTGTTTAATGTACATTTACAGTATATATTACACTTTAATGCAACCATGCTATTTGAATTTTGAGTTTCTTAAATTTTTTAAATCTATTTGAACTAAAACACATCATGTTTTTATAGTGTGTACTGGTATTTGATCAAAGCTGTGTATTGTAATTTTGCTCAAACACAAAATTCTGATAGAATGTTTAATGGGTTTACGCATTGGTCTCAAACTCAATTCCTGGAGGGCCACAGCTCTGCAGAGTTTTGCTCCGACCCTAATCAAACACACCTGA